>JAHWFP010226886.1:813-22967 GCA_023313725.1 Lithobius niger
CATCCTCGGTCTGCTCCGGACACGGACTGCCCGTTGGGGTGCATTGAACTAGATGCTGCTCTAGCATCCTGTAGGGTCGGTGGTGCGCCAGGGGTAGATAGAGTCTCCTACGGGCAGTTGGTTGGTCTCGGAGCTGAGGCACGCCAGGATCTTCTCGCTTTTCTGCAAACTAGGTTTGCTGGGGCCCCGGTCCCAGAGGCTTGGCTCTTCTCTGTCCTGACCCCAGTCCTGGGCAGAGGGAAGCCTCGCTCCACGGTTACTAGTTACCGGCCCATTGCCCTGCTCTCTTGCGTTCGCAAGGTTTACGAGCGCATGCTGGCGGGGCGTCTGGAGGCACATCTGGAGTGCGGTGACTGGCTGTTTGACAGGCAGTTCGGTTTCCGTAAGCACAGGGGTGCCCAGGATGCTATTCTCTTTCTGGAGTCGAGCGTCAGAGAATCCTGGATGGAGAACTGCAGTGTCGCGGCGGTGTTTCTGGACATCAAGGCCGCATATGACACAGTTGACCTGGATTGGGTGGAGGCGTCCCTCTGGGACATGGGTGTCAGTGGTCAACTGGTCACTGCCATTCTGGGTTTGTTGCGCAACCGGAGCTATGCAACCAGAGTGGGTGGCTATTGGTCCAGCGTTGGTAGCACGGATCGTGGCTTACCCCAGGGTAGCTGTCTGAGCCCTCTGCTCTTTGCGGTGGCCATCAATGAGGTTTTGAAGGAGCTCGCTCTGTTGACCAACGTTGTGGCATACGCCGATGATGTCGCAGTTTGGGTGGTCGGCAGGGACGTACCCTCCCTCTTGGCAGAGTTGGAGGTGGTTGTTGCACGGGGGCAGGAGTTTTTGGCAGCTAGGGGATTGGCATTGTCTCAGGCCAAGACGGAACTTGTAGTTTTCTCTCGCTGCCCGTTTGTCCCGGTGACGATGCGTGTGGGCTCAGTGGTGGTGACTGCCTCCCGGAGCGTCCGTTACCTTGGTGTCCGGCTGGACTGCCAGCTGTCGTGGGCAGATGAGGTCGAGGTGGTCAGGGAGGCATTGGTCTCGCGGCACAGGACCCTCAAGGCCCTGTCCTCCAACAGGCTTTTGGCTAGACGAGCAGTCCTGTCTACCTTCTACAGGGTGTATATCAGGGCTGCTGCAGACTTCCATCTGCCATTCCTGGCCACGAGCAGAAGGGCTCTAGAGAGGGTGCAAGTTCCTGTCAACGCTTGCCTGCGGACGGTAACTGGGTGCTTGCCTTCTACCCCAGTGCTGGCTTTACTGGTGGAGGCTGGTGAGCAACCTGTCCGTGTTAGGGCGAGGGAGTTGTTGGCCGCAGTTTGCCTTCGGGCTGTTGCTAGGGGTGGGGCAGACCCTGTTGCAAGGATTGTCTGCGACTATGGCTTGCTGGGACCGCTCAAGCAGCAGCGCTTAGGTTCATTAGGTTTGGGTGCCTCCTTGTTGGGTGTCTCAGGGGTTTCCGGTTGCCCATGGTCGTGCGACCGCCATGTCCCTGGGAGTGGTGTGGGGGGCTGGTTGAGGTGTTTCACCCTGAGCAGGGGTCCCAAGGCGAGGGTGTGGATGGTGAGGTTCGCATCTTCTGTGATGCCTCCTTCTGTCGGGATACGTGGTCAGGTGGGGTGGGGGTGTTCGTTCAGGATTTTAAGCAGTGTTATTCGCGACGGCTTCCCTTTGTCCCTTCTAGCTTTGTGGGGGAGCTTGTGGCGCTAGCTGTCGCACTTGACGTTGGTCTGGACCTTCGTGTGCCTCGTTTGGCAATTTTTTCGGATTCCGCCGCGGGGATTTCCTTTCTCAAGCAGTCCTTTCAGTTGCTGCGGGTGTGGCACCCGCTGGCGCTTGAAATCGGGGTTAAGCTTCGGCGGGCGGCGCACGAGGGCTGTGTGGTTAACATCTGGTGGGTTCCAGGCCACAGTGGAATACATGGGAATGAGGCTGCTGATGCTCTCTCCAGAGCGGAAGGCTTGGATCAGGTCTCATGTACCCTAGCCCATCGGGATCTGTATCCTGTTTTGCAGTCACTTTCTACGGCCGAGTGGCAAGAGGAGTGGGATAGTGGTCCGAATGGTAGGCACCTACATGCTCTACACCCATTGGTCTCAGTCCCGGTGGCCCTCGGACGTCTTTCTAGACGGGAGGCAGGGGTCCTGTCCCGTCTTAGGACGGGGCATGCACTCCTCAATGCCCACGTGTCGGATTGGGTGGAGGGACTCGCCACTGTGTGAATGTGGGGAGGGTGATGAGACTGTGAGGCATTTCTTGTTAGAGTGTAGACGATGGGCACAGTTTCGGCGGGTGGGCCTAAGGGATTGCGGCAACCTTCTGGACGTTTTGGGTGTCCCGCTTAGTGCCAGGAGCACAGGGGTCGGTCTCCGGACAGTTCTGGGGTTTTGTGCGGCAACTAGGCGTTTCCTAGAGTAGGCTCGGAAATGGACTGTGGTGGTGTTAGAAGACTGTTGTTCCCAAATGTTGTTTGGCACTATGTATAGTTTTAAGTTAGTGTAAGATAGAGTAAGTTTGTAGAAGGAGTGCATAGCGCTGAGGCTGATAGACTCCTGTAAGATTCAATAAAATAAATAAAATAAATAAATGCAACGATGCTCGGGCGCGGGGAAAGTAACATTGTCGTGCTATCTTCTTTTTTACAGTTTTAACTCGTTGCCGAGAACCAAAATGAAATGGTCATCATTTTCGCTTAAATCTTTCAGTTTAAAAACATAGGGCGTCAAGTCTTTAATTCGGCCTCAAAATTGGGCGGCCGACATGACTGAATGACTTATTTACTTCTTCAATGCGGGCGTCGGGAAGCCAGTTGAATTGTTTGTGCGTTTGTTTCCATGATACTGCATCTGTCTGCAACAATACAGAATCCACTATCCATCGAGCTGATACATGCTAAATCTAGACACACGCTAGTGTGTTGCCATCAAATAATGAACTTAGACCAAAGCTTGGCCAGAACCTGAACAGAAATACGCATTTCTAATGTTCCGTTTTTTCGCAAACAAAATTGGGTGGGCTGTGTTGCCATCAAATAATGAACTTAGACCAAAGCTTGGGCAGAACCTGAACAGAAATACGCAATTTCTAATGTTCCGTTTTTTCGCAAACAAAATTGGGTGGGCAGTGGACATACCATACACAACATAGACTCTAATCTAATCCGTTGTTATTCGTGTGCCTTCACGGCTGTGATTACGGGGATACGAGCTCTAATGTTTTTTTTTTCTAAACGGCTGTTCATTTAATCTACACAATAATTCTGGATCCCGGCTGAGCTGATAAAAGGAAAAGGAAAGTTAAAGGAAAACCAGAAGGAAAACAATCACTTTAATCGCTTCTCATTGTTTTCGTGCACGTGTAATGTCTTATTTATTTATTTATTTATTTATTTATTTATTTATTTATTTAATCTTACAGGAGTCTATCAGCCTCAGCGCTATGCACTCCTTCTGCAAACTTACTCTATCTTACACTAAACTTAAAGCTATACATAGTGCCAAACAACATTTGAGAACAACAGTCTTCTAACACCACCACGTAATGTCATTTATTTATTTTATTTATTTATTATACTTACAGGAGTCTAATAGCCCACACGCTATGCACTCCTACGCACGTAATGTCATTGCTACGGTGCCTAACAATTCCTGGTGCACGTGCTAAGGATTGAAAACTATCGTCCAAACGCTTGATTGTTGATGGGTAAAATGAAAGAATGAATGTTTACGCTGGTGTGTGAGTTTGTTGGCTTGTGATGTTTATTAAGTTGGTCGAGTTCTTGATGTAATTGAGTGTATTTTTAGGTTAGGAGGGGCGTACGGCTGTGTGCCAAGGCCTCCAATAAAATCTGACGAAAGAATCCATGTTTCAGCTAAATGCGTATAGTTTTAAATCAAACTAAGCTATACGTTGTTAATTACGAGGCCTCAAAATTGGCAGCTGGAAACGATGCAATGGCTTATTTAATTCGCAGATGAAGGCTTTCAGAGCTGAGCTGAATTGTTCCAAAGTGGACAACAACAATCACTGCTGAGCACGACGCTGATCATTGCTATCTTGCAAAGTAGTCGTTTACAATCAAAGATTATGGTTCAGCGCTCACATTCTTTAAACGATTCATCCTTGATTTCGGCCACTGGATGCGCAGATTCAGTGACTGAGGCCAACAAAAATCACCGTTTGTCAGCTAGTGTGAGCAAAAATTGGATTGAAGCAATTTTAATCCGTGAAAGGGTTTCTTAGCCAGTGTGTGCGAAAATGGGAGTGGGGAGTTGGGAATGGGAGTTGGGAGTTGGGAGTGGGTTGTTGGGAGTTGGAAGTGCGAGTGGGGAGTGGGAGTAAGGGGGTTGGAGGGGGAGTGGGAGTGAGGGGGTTGGAAGTGGAGAGTGGGAGTGAGGGGGGGGGGAGTGGATCTGTAAACTTAATTCATGACTGGCCCCGTGCGTAGCACGGGCTTCCTCTAGTTATTTAATAATTATTAATCGACTTCAAGGTAAGTCTGAAATAAGCCAACAGCTAAAACACCGTAGAAATAATTCGTATTATAAGTAACCTAGTTTATTAAACCACCTTTTTTTTTTTTTACAATAACATAGCATTCGAGTGAGGTGCCTGGATTAGAATTTGCAGCTAGCCTTTCACCGAATCACAAATGCAGTGGCGCGCTCAGAGGGGGGAGGGGGAGGGGTAAAAGGGGACACTTGCCCCTCCCAAGACCCGAGATTAACAATAAAACTAAGCAATTGCAAACAGTTCGACTTTTTTCTACTGACGCGTCACGAAAGATAACGTAGGTTTATGTTACAACGCTCTCAACAATCCAAATTCGTTCTCCGAGCGGTGTCCTCCCGTCAGATCGAAAACCCATCAGATCGAAATGATCGAGCGTCCCATGGGATGGAAATACCGTTAGATAGAAAATATGATTTTCCCAACAAATAGAAATTTTTTCCCATCAAATAAAATTTTGTGTTTGTACTCACGGGGGAAAAAAAGGCACGATTAACCAGTATGGCATAACCAGTCTGTAGGGCTCACCACAAAATACGATTATTAGTAGTCTGTTGTATTTTGCTGTTTGTTTTTTCTGCCTGGCGCTATATCGTATTGTGAACTCATAGGCTGCTTCAATTGTTTGCAGTTTGCATTTGTAGCATTTAAGGAATTTCATTTGTTTTAGTATTGTTGTGCTGTTGGTTTAGAATTGTTTTATAATTTAGTTACTAAGTGTGACAATAATTGTGAGAATTCTTTATGGTGTCACAGACTTGTTTTAGTGCAAAATATAAACAAAACGGCCTTTGGTTTCAAAGGTTGTGGGATCAAATCCCACTCAAAGCACGTTCAGTATTACGTCGTCTGGAAGGGGGGGGGGGCAGGTTCGCCAGCTGGTGGTGATTGAGGGGGTGGGGTTGGCCAGTTGATGACGTAAGCACCGATATCCCAGTAAAAGGGTGGAAAAACGCAAAAAAGGACCTCAGAAAAACATAGGGAAATACAGGGAAAACACCCCCTCTTATGGGGGGAGGGGATCAGGTTGGAAATGACGTAATACTGGAGGGGATCGAGCAATTGATGACGATCGATGACGAAGGGGGGAGGGGGTTAAAAATGGTCAATTTCTTGATGACGTAATACTTGAACGGCTCCTCAGGCAGTCTGACGTTTAAGTCCAAAAGGCAACGTAAATAGGTTTGCATCTGTACTTAATGCTCAATAAACGTAGAGTTTGGAAACAGTTGACACTAATAGCATAAAATCAAGGCTTGAAATGATCTTAATCCTATTGTTTGCTATTCTTTTGCAGAAGAATTGATTGACTTTGGTTATATAATTTTAGTTTATGTGAAAAATCTCATCATAAATTTTAAAAATAATTCCCGTTACATCCAAAAAAAATCCCGTGAGATAGAAATACATTTTCCCGTCAGGTCGAAAATTTTTCTATCTCACGGGCCATGCGATATTTTCTATCTGTTGGGTTTTCGATCCGACGAGCCTGAGCACTCCGAGCCAGTGTTTTCTTTCCGCAACGTCCTTCCCCTCCCAAAGCGTGAAAAATTATTTGCATCGACGCCGATCAAAGAAGAACGCAATGTGTTGCCGTCAAGAAAATTTCTCAAATTAAGCTTCTTAAAAGCAAGAAAAAATCACTGACGTCATTGAAAACGCGTCAGCTTTCGGATCCAAGTTTTTATTTTGTCCCCTCCAAAAAGAAAATAACTCCTGGATGCGCCACTGCACATACATACCACCATTATTGGTGACTGGCCCACATTTTACAAACCGAATTTTACTTTTCATCCTGCACTATAACCCCTCCATCACGTCCTCTTGTTCACATTTCTAATGTTATCCCTTTTAGGTTGGTATCGATATATCAGAGAACCGCTAGGGCCCTTGCCTTTGCTGTTGCTCCTGCAACGAAGTTTATATTTATTTATTTTAAGTATAAAAAGGATTCATTGACCACTAAGAAAATCACAGCTGGTTCCCAGCGATTTAAAGCCATTGTTAAGGGTTTTCCTTATTTTTCAAGTCTTTTTTCTTTTCAACATTTTTTTTCTAGCCTAACCGTGACGGTGTCGTGTTATTAGCGCACGTGTTACGAGCGCACCGTGTTTCTAGCGCACGGGAAGAATAAACCGTGTATGTCACTAGTGCCAGAGCCTCCTACAGTAAAGGCCGAATCAGATCAAGACAAATTAGGCGAGTAAAATCAACCATTGACATAGATGGAAGCGCAAGTTTGCTAGGTGCTGCCATCTCTACACCAAACGGCGAAATTTCAAACTAACCGACGAGGGTTCCAAATTCTGTCAACCGATGACGCCACTTGGCAAATTTGCCGCGTCGTTATTTCATTCGCCGTTTGGCGGAGCATTGTGGGAGGCACAGATGATCCGGCCTTTACTGTAGGTGGCTCTGGTATATGCACAGGCAAAATGAGCCCACATCCGGAGTTTCACGATTGCTTGCGTTATACGCTTCAGGATTACAGAAATATCGACGTATTTAGTAGCGCGCGCGCCCCTCCAGTCGGTGTTTCATACTTATCTGCTTACGGTAAAAAAAAAGTCCTTGTTTAACAGATTATCAGCAATGTTTTTATTTTTCATCAAAATAACTTTATTCTGTGCGCGGCGTATCTTGAGTCCTGGAAGCATTTTATGAGCGGCTACGTCTTCCTGGAGGGAACGGCTTTAATCGACGGCCGCCATTGTTTTTGTAACCATCTTGGATATCAACAAGGCACTCTGCTGCCAAATACGTACAATCGATTATCTGTGTTCGTTCTACGGCGAACTCAAGATAGGCCGAGCACACTTTTTAACTGCGAACTTCGCAAGTTAAAATACTAACTTTGTACTTTAAAAGTTAAGTATCATGTAATAATAATAATAATAGACGTAATATAGAATAATATCGGCCAATAACAGCTTTTAACGGCCCAACCGGCAGATGTTAAGTGGAAGGTTTTACCACCACCAGGAACAGTTGTTTTTTTGCCGCAAGATGGAGGAAACCGGAGTACCCGGAGGAAACCCTCGTGCAACGGGCGAGAAGCAACCGGAGAAAAACCCGTACATGTACACTTCCCTTTGCCAGGATCGAACCCGGTCTGTAGGAAGCCAGAGGTGTACAGCCGGGCCCAATACGCCTATCGAATGTGACGTCTCAGTGCTCGCAGCTACCTGTGCACCATGTATTTTAGTATATACTTTGTTCCACATTATGTTTTCAGAAAACTGACGGTATGACGCCACGTTTTCTTCCACTACGAGTGCAAAAAATTCATAAACGTCCCATTCGTAAACTCTAACAGTAATTTTGTTGAGTCTACAAGTGTGATATCCACATGTTTTTGCACTCTTAGTGCAAGGAAACGAGTCGTCATCCAGTCAGTTTTCTGAAAACATAATGTGGAACAAACTATAGTGTATTCCTTAAACATTCGTAAACGTAATTCTACAGTGTAAGTAACGAGCAGGTTTCAGCTGATTATTGCGGGCGGCCTTGTGCGCTCAATGCATGGCTGATCACGGTTGCGTGCGCTCGAACATACGAAATTTGCTTGTGTGCTAGCAACACAGTGAGTGACGTGCGCTCAGTCGTTTGTATGGCAAATAAATGCCATATACGGGGGTATCCATATTGTAATCTCGCTTTGTATTCCATTGTTTGCACAAGGCCGTCTGGGCGAGAAGTAGCAGGTTTGAGCTCCTGGCTCCAGCTCAGTTGACTTCTAACATCGCTTAAAGTTTGTTTTCTCAAAACTACATTGAAGATTGTTTACAACATGTTAATGATAATTATAAGCGAAAGTATAAGCGGACTTTCAGATATTAAACATTAATACTATACATCCCAACGTTTCTGAATATATATTAGCGGGAGCATACATAAAGATCTCTAGGAATGAGGAGTAACAAACTCTGGATTAACGTACTTTACCATTTGACTGGCCAGGGTTTTTTTTTATAGCCAGGAAATCGAAAATAAAAAACTTGACATTTGCCTACACTCGAACCAGCATCACAGCTTCATTTGATTTCATTTCATTCGATTTACTGACGCGGACATGAAAACCTAATATTAAAAAATTCCTAAAGTTATTAGGAATTATTTTTGTATCCCTAAAAAAAAAACTCGCCGATTGGGTGCTGTTCCCATTATATGCTGGGGCAGCATGTTAATACAGCGTTCAAGATTCCTCGTTCCTACAGAACTCTTTAAAAAATCTTAACTCTTAATACGGATTTAGTGGTACAATTTTGGTAATTATCTACAACTAGACGAAGCCCGTGCTATGCATGGGGCCGGTCATGAATTACAGACACACTTTTCCCGGCACTCTTTTCCCGACATTTTTCGTCCCCGTGCCTTGTACATCTTATTGTGAGCCGTATGTGAGTTGATCGATCGCTTCCTCCCGGCTGCACCTGCCATGCTGGTAGAATGGAAGAGTCCACTTGCAATGCGGGCGTGAGGAGGGTAAGCGATCGTTCGGCCTGTTTTTCTTAACTGCTTAGCCGGGTCCAGCATTATTTTAAGGATTCACGTTATCGACATTAATTTATCTACCTGTCGAATCCTTTATCGTTATGGTTCAGAAAATCATAACGAAAACCTGCGCAAACGCTTATTTATTTTTAAAAAGAATTATTAAAACATGTTAAAACGCTACTAATAGCCTTACTGAGGCCGACGTCATATTGCGAGATGAGAGCGCAACAAGAAAACCTGATTTCGAGCAGAACACTAGTAGACGAAAATTATCTTTGGTCGGACAAGGTTTTGGTAGCGGTTTCGGATGTTATATGTTTAGCCGCAGCGAGTGAGGCAGCTAATTTGGAAACAGATATGACCATCATTTTCGTAAACAACGACCTTGATTTACTTTACTTTAATTTGCAGATTTTACGGGAAAAAATTTAAACAAATATTTTCTTTTTCATGACGATCGCAAAACTGATAATTTTTTTCGCACTACGCTCGCCATGGCTAAACATACAACATCAGAAACCGACCCAAAAACTTGGCCGGACAGAGATAGTTTCCGTTTACTAATATTCTGGTCGAAATCAGGTTTTCTTGCTGCCCTCTCGTCACACAGTATGGCGTCGGCCTCACTATGGCTGTACGTAGCGTTTTAACATGTTGTAATAATTCTTTTTAAAAATCAACAAGCTTTTGCGCAGCTTTTATTTATGATTTTCTAAACCATAACGACAAAAGGATTCGACAAGTAAATGTGAATTAAGTCAATAGCGTGAAAAGTATTTATTGTAGATAATTACCACAATATTTGCAGATTCGACACCAATACCATATCACACCGATTCTGCTAAACCGATACCCGATACCGCGATAATTTGTTACTCTACCGTATTTAATAGAAAGAGTGATGGGTTAAATAATTAGGTTTAAAGTAGAGGTCTGCGGTTAAACAGTTTAGCACATCCAACGCAATTTGAAATTTGTGAGTGGTACCCAACCCGTTCCAAGCAACAACTAAAATCCAACAACACGTTTTCTGTTTTCGACTTTCTGTGAGTGTTGTTTTTTTTTTTCTTTTGCAGTAAAAAAAAAATGCTAATGAAATCCGTTAATACAAATACGTTGTCTGCTCTGACTTTAATTCTTAAACTTAAAGAAACGAATATTCCTCCAACCAACGAATTATTTCCGAATTAAGAGGCTTAAACAAAGATGGGCATGCTGCCTGACAGGGCAAGAACTTGCAAAGCACCTAAAATGCCACAAGTTTTTATTTTCAGCCAACAAATCATGTTCATCTACAAACAAAGGATACATGCATTCAGAAACAAAGAAATAAAACAAAAATTACTTATAATCTACAGAAACGTTCCTTTTGTAGATTGTAAGTCATTTTTGTTTTATGTCTTTGTTTGGACCTTTGCTTGGACCTTTGTTTGTAGGTGAATATTCTGAACGTTCTCCGTATCGCCTTTCGTATATTTTGATGGTTTGAACATATCGTAAGGTTCCTGAAAAAGTCACGCAAACCAACCCATTAGGTATAAAGGAGTGACACGCAGACCTATAGTTTGACTTTTGTCTTTGATATAAAACTCAAACTGACAATTCGCATCGTATACAAACCTCTAATTCAAGCACTAACGGTGGGGATATCCAGTTGAGGTCTAAACTAGCCCCGGAGTAGCCTAAGGGCGCGTTTACGCAACGACTCGCCTTTGCATTCTCGCAGCTAGAATTTAATCACAATGGCAAAGTTGTCATTGCCATGGTAACAAACTTATCTGGATTAGCTAATTCCGACGTCGTTTGAGTAAATGCTTTAAGTCTTATAATCCGTGACAATAAGATAAAGAAATCCTCCCGACGAAATTTTCACCTGCCGCTTCCGAACTCGGATTATTCAGTGTTTTCATTGCGAGTCGTTATAGCTAAAACCGCCGCCATGTTGGAATTTCAGATGATTTCTAGCTTTTAGCTGCGAGAATGCAAAGGCGAGCCGTTGCGTAAACGCGCCCTAACCCTGGATCTAACTAACCCTCGACCTGGGAGTTAGTGAACTGGAGAAAAAAAGTTGGTGATATCCATGTCGGACTAAGTCGGGGTTTTGTTAGTTCTTTACTCCTTAGACCTCGACCTTCAGGCTAAATTAGCTTTGTTAAAATGTTGTTAAAGCTCAGGAATAACGCTAATACTAGATGGATATCACCGCTTTTTACAGCACGGGGCCAACTACGCAGTATTAAGTTAGCCCTCGACCTTCAGGCTAAATTTTGCTTAGCCCTCAACTTATTTCGTGATGGATATCACCATTTTTCCTTATTACCGAGCTTAACCCAAGGGATTAAGTGTAAACCTCAATTGGATATCCCCACCGGCCCGCAGGATACTTCTCAGTTTTTAGTTTAAAATACCGGAAACCGTATTTCTCTTCCTCGTCTGGGTTCTGAGTTCCTGACGATTTAATTCAAAAGCTGTTTACCTCATTAGCTTGACCAAATGTACAAATAGCGTTGTTGGCATAAATGCTGCCCATTCTGTTCCAGTACTGTAAATGAATAATTGTTACCGATTTTTTTTACTAACGTAAATCGCTAATCTAGATTTAAAGACACATTAAATCAACCAACATTCAATCCAGATGAAGTTAAAAAAGAAGTTAACAGATGACGTTGAAAATGTGTTACCTTTTCAGAGCTTGAACTTGTTCTGCGAGCTGCAGTTGTCGACTTAGGAAAGTCACCATTTGCTTCTGCTTGTTATTTTTCCTTCAACGTGGGCGTCGGCATGCTGGAATTTTACTGGTTTTATAAGGAAATATCCGTATACCTATTACCAGGAAATTGACGGATGCGTTTCCAGAACAATTCTGATGTTGAAAAGTCGATAATAAGAGTGAATAAGGTAAAATAAATAGATTAAAAAATCTGTCAATAGAGCAGTGACATTTGCCGCCAGATTGGCACCAGTATGGGTTCTAGAGGGCATAACTACAAGGTGCACTACATAAAAATGGAGGGAAAAACAACGGAAGAGCGGATTTCTTAGGCTTAAAATAACGTTGTTTTCTCCTACAACAAAAATCGCGCGTTTTAGGTCTGAGAAATCACTTTTCACAGCATCGGCTTCAGATGACGCCCTTCTGTTTCTCTCTGCAGTGCCCCTTGCAGCTAACCCATTAATGCTCTAGCTTAGAGTTATATACAATAATACTACGTCGTGTCACTCCTCTATATTTTATTCACGCTATAAGTCGCACAGTGTATTTTGATGCTGGTTTGAAATAGCACAATTTTGATGGTAACCATGATTATGAACTGAGCTTTAATCAACTCCAAAAACGGGCTTCACTCAAACTCTAAGATGGCGCTCACAAGGACTTTAAATAATGGAGGGGTGTAAACCAAAGATTTTGCGGAAATTCTCAGAATGTTTCTGAAATTTTACATATCGTCCCTCTCCTTTCACCTTGTCTTTTTATTTCTTCGCTTATTTTCAATGTTATTATAATGAGACCGATCATTACTTATCTCACAGGAGGGGAGGGTAAATGTTGAGGGGGATCATGGATAATTTTTAGATGTTCTCGAGGGAGGGGTGGGGGGAGCTCATTTTTTTTACGCCCGTCAACAAGTAAGGGTCAAAAGAAAAACACTGACCAAACGGCACGAAAAAGTCATTTTTGGACCTCACGTAAGTTTTTATAAGAATTTTTGCAGCTATTTCTAATGTCATCTGGTGAATAATTCTTTAAAAACTCCTTACACATTTTTTTTTTACCATGGGGTATTTTCATGTTGCACATGTTGATGTTGTGAAGATCATGGACATGCTGACTCGAACTGCCTTAGCAGTGTCAATATGCATCCCTTATTCATCAAAAGTTATTCTGTTGTCATGAATCCCCGTCCAAAGGCGGTTTAAAGAATGCTTCTTTGAATGTTTTCAAGAACAAACTTTAATTCATGGCTTGTTTCCCAAACAAATGGAACCTGTCGATACGATGCTATTTTTTAATTAGTCCAGAGGAAATCATCTCCACTTGACTTGAAAAGGACGTGTTAGAAAAGAGGGAGACTAGCTGCCCAAGAGCAACAGCTGCAGGGACAGGGACAGCTAGCAAAACCGTCAGACATTTTCCCACCTAGCAATGTCGAGCTGACCAAGGACGACGGACCTTCCATATTCCCGAACTTCCGACCGGTTTGTAAAACACGGCGGCCGCCATTCTGGACTGTCCTGTAAGTCAACCTATTTCATTCCTAGCCTAATAAGTGTCCAAAACATGGTCCTCCTTAGTGCTGCTATTTCTACCAGGCCTGCCCTAAAGTCTTTACACTGAAGTAAGCTAAACGTTATCACTTGTGAGTGAACTGTGCAACTTTTCCTTGTACCATATTATGTTTTGGAAACCCATAATTAACACCCAGGAGTTATGACAGTCCCCAAATGAAAGTTCCAAGGCGTCATTATTTCCTAGTCTAACGTTGCCACTACACTTGCATGGATGATCCACGGCTCAAACCTCTGACGTCCTTTTGTCCCGAATATGCCCCAAACCATTTCGTGAACAAGCTCCCATCAGGAATTGTCCCACGAATGATTTGACCACACGCATCTTCCATCTTCGTTCAGACAAACGAAACTATCCAACATTTCTTAAGTTTCAGCTTTACCACCTATGTCACGAAGATCCAAATAACCCCGGTGTCCACAATTAGAAAAGCTTACTTTTTGCGGAATATGAGGGGGGGGGGGGGGGGGAAAAAATTTTGGGACTTCCCGCCCGGGGCGCCTCTTTTTTTTTCCGGGTCGGGGAAGGGGGGGGGGGGAGGGATCATTTTCAATTCATCCGGCCTCCTCCCCCCTTCCCCTCCCCGACATAAATAATGACAGGTCCCTTTACGCATCATATTGATGACCTTGAATAAAAGTTTCAAGTCAAACGGCCAGTCCGACCACGTTCATGGCATTTCAACGTAAGACATGATCAGGAAACTATGAAGGACATACTTGGCAACTATCAGGTATTATTTCGTTTCTATACATACGGCATTTCCATTCAGTGATTAGCATGACAGCGGATGGAAAAACAGAAGGGCCAGTTTTACTAATTTTCAAACCCATAAGTCGCGTGGCCTTTAACTACCCACACAAAACATTTCGAGGTCGTTGGAGCATTTTCGCAGGGAGGCATGACTATTATCAAAGATTAGTATTCAAATTAAAAACACAAATGTTTAATTTTGCAGTGCAGACTGAACAACCTTGGAGGGGTGTAACGACTGACTCCCTGTACCCTTCCGTAAAATTGCCCCAGGGTGCTCCCCCAACCAGGTCGAGACGTAACGACACTGTCAGCAATGAGAGTTCGCGAGGCATTGTTTCAAAAAATTGATTTTTGAGCAAGAATTCTTTTCCGCCATTGTTGTGGATTTAATTAACCTAACGGGAAAGTAGATGGCTATCTGTTTGGCATGGTCAATGAACGTCACCTTGACAACGGCCTGTTCAGCTCATCTTATCTTTCATGCTTCACGCACCTGCCGTAACGCAATCGCGACCCGCCAACAATTACCGACATATATACTAAACTGTTTCAACTCTTTCATTATCCTGCTAAAACTGCGACCTCGTGTACTAACTACGAAAACCAGGACGAAAGCCCGTCACTAGAAGCTTCACAAACTTCGATGCATGTCAGGGGCGGATCCAGAATTCTGTTAAGGGGGGGGGGGGTGCTATACCAAACTTCGGCGATTCCCCTTAATTGATTTACATCCTTGAATGCCTTTCTCCAAAACAAAATTAACAAATGTTTGACCCATATAATGCAGGACTCTGAAAATTTAGTGTTTAAAATTTTACGTTATTATTTTAATATTATTTTTGTTACAATGCAGCGTATGGGCAAATGATGTATACCAAACATACGAATTTTTATTTCTTTGTTTTAATTGCATAAGATTTTGAATGCAACGGGTTTTCAGTGCTTTTCAAAACTTACATTCGTGTTTAAAAACGTAGGCAAAGATGTTGCAATAACCAAGTTCAAATCGTTGGTGTATTATATTCCTTATTCCTTTACGCGAAAGTGATTTCAAACGTTGGTAGCCATTTCAGAGGAAATTGTTAAATTGGAGTCACAATGAAGCGTCAATTTAAGCAATCAACGCTGATGAAAAACAGGATGGCTGTTTCCCATTTCAACATTGGTTTCCCGTTATTGACAACTAAACACCAAAACATCCCACGTGAAAAGCCGCAGTAAAGAGCGAACATCAACACGACAACCACAAGTTACAGTATCTTTGGCGTGGAGTGTATATCATATAGCACAGGTAAGCAGCTAGCATTAATTATGTATTGTACAACATGCTTATCGTGGTGCTGAAGGTGGCAAGTTTGGTTTATTTTCGTTTATACCACGGCTGTGACGTCACGCTGACTAAACACCGGACTAAATTTCAATAGGTTAAATCCCGTTAACCGTGACCGGAAGTGTGGGTTAGCAAAAAGTGTGGGTTTTCACGTTACTCCACATTTTTGTCAATAACCCACACTTTTGATACTTTCAGATCACGCGACCGGGAACCCACACACCAACAATACAACCAAATACAGCGTCCAAAACCGTAACGCAATAAATACGTACAAAGGGAATTACTTAACTTGCCGGAATATCCCGAATGAAATCCTATCCCTACTAACTCTCACATGTCTGGCCCATACCTATTTTTATTCCCCCCGTATAACCCCCCCCCCCCCCTCCACAACCTAAATGGGATAAACTTCAGTTCTTACTGATACACGTTATTACTGTACATATTGAAAGAATTCTAAAACTACAAACGCACAAAAAGAATTATTTACCTTGCTGGAATGTCCACTATGTGTTTCTACCCTTTATGCCTCACATATCGAAGTTTATGCACTCCGAACAGCTTCCGAAAACACGAACGAGCTTACCAGCCAAACCTTGCCAAACGACGTGTCTATCTAACTCCCACCCCCTCTCCCTCCACAAACTTGAGCTGCCAAAGGACTCGTCCGTCGAACACCCACCTCCCCCTTCACAATCAAAATCAAACAATCAAAAACCTTCATTCACATCCACATCCTGATTGATTATCGTATTTCTTGAAGCAATTTTCACAAAACACAAACACGTTTTAATTTAATACGAGTTAGCTTGACGTCTCACCCGTGGTATAAATTACTTATTGGTGAAAACTCACGGTTATCGATTTTTAACCAGCGGCTGCGATGATTGTCCCGGCTCGAGTATGTAAATCTATCTCTTGCTCCGCACTCGACAGATTTGCATACCCTCGCAGCTGTGGGTTAAAAATAGATAACCGTGAGTTTCTCACCCACAAATATTACTTATTGTTTGCTTTCGAAATTTTAAACCTTAATAGAAATCAAGAAACAAAGTAGTAACGTTATAGCGTTGAATACATGAAAAGTCCCTCCAGAGTACGTCTGAGCAGTGAAGTGGAACACAAAGTATGGTAGCTCGACTAGCTAACTGGATAAAAAGCAGATATTTGATTCCTGACACATTTTGAAGTGTCCATGTTGTTGGAAAATTTGCGAACCTGACTGAACATCAGGATGGTATTCCCCAACGTGGCTGTGAACCTATATTGTCCAGAAATATTTATATGTAAGCAGCCACTTGAAAGGTTGTTTTCTACAAATATGCTTACCTCCAGACTGAATATAATCTTCGTATATAAGCAAACTGGTGCGCCTTCGTAGTATATGAGAAAAAAATGGGGCGACATCCCAATTAGCGTCGTGCATAATCACATATTGACCAAATTTACGGTTGCACAGGCAACGGCATGCGTTGTCAAAGTCGGCACAATATCCAAACCTGTACAAAAATTCAATAGGCTATTTATTTATTCTACAGTGTTGTAGACTCTCAGGAACCGAACGCAAATAATGTCATGCAACGGCGAGGGGGAGGTGGGGGGGGGGGGGCGGGGACGGGGGAGTCACGAAGTGTCACAGTTTCAAACAACGGGGAGAAGAGTCACTACATGTGTAACATCATTTCAAACGGGAAGAAGAAAAAGAAGATTTTGCAACTTGATTTTGAATTTTCTCGAATTTTCCCGTCTTCATCGGTAACTAAAGGATAGGAGGGGGAATTCGATGTGTGTGACGTCATTTTCTAGCGGAGGAGGAGGAAGGTTTCAAAACTTGTGATAAATTTAACGCGGGTGGGGTTAAAAAATCGGCAAAATTTTGCATGACATCAGTTATGGGCGTTGGCCCCCCCCCCCCCCACCGATGCTTATATTGAAATTTCAGGAATCTCTGGCTGTAGTGGCAGCTGTTTGGTTGGCATGGTGGTGGTCACGGCATTGGTTCTCTCTGAATCCTCAACAGATTTTCGCGTCTTAGGGATGTTATAGCTTATGGTGTGCCGATACGGAATTTGGATCAGCTGCTGCTCTCCGTATGGAGATTGTGTATCGCTGGTCTTTCAGCATTCGTGCGATCTCTTCTCGTGGCCGGATTTTTCATCAATTCGTTTGTCCAAAAACGTTGAACGTTTCTCAGATTGCTCCTCTTTCTCTAGATGTCTTTTTTTTCCCCTCCTGTGCCAAACAATGACGTTTTGTTTCGGTTTTTAAATCACTTCGCCTTTATTTTGTTAAATCGAGATCGCCACTTTTGTGCTTTAATCAGACTCAGCGGGTCCAGATTAACCATTCCCTATCCATCTCTTCTAAAGTTGTTAGCAGGATCCCACTGGGCTCCGTATTGGGGCCATTGCTCTTTGTAATCTACGTAAAAGACCTTACCTGCATCCATCCTTCGATACAAAGTTTTAAATTTGCTGACGATCTTAAACCTGGATATACCATTACCATGGCTGAAGACAGTTTGGAACTTTCCTCCGAGAAAAACCATGTATCAAAATGGGCAACACTACTGAAACCCGGGATGAGAGGAACCATGCCTACTTGAAAGTCTGGTTTCAAGTAAGCCAAGAACGTCTCTACTGTAGTGCACAACTTTTCGATTTCGTTCGGCTTGCTTACTACACCGTGAACATTCCACGAGCAAATTGTAACTTCTGATAAATTTGATAAGTACCCATACCCCCACCCACACCAGGACTCACTCATCCACTCCTGCAACCGCTCACACACCCATACACACTCCATTTTACTCTGCAGCAACACTGTAACACCCCTATGACATCACAAGCGCCTTCAAAAACACCCCAGCATGGAGAGGCTGGGAAGACGGTTGCTCCTGTTACCCACACACACACACTAGCTGGGAACTCTGCACTGCTTATTTCATCCATACCACTACTATCGAAAGGTTCCTCTACATCTAACATTGAGCCAGTAACAACCACTTCAACCACATCTACATCCATGCTTGCACACACATCCTGCGTCTGCACATCGGCTTCAGTAACCATCTCTAGAAGCTGATATTTGTTTGTTGTGCTCACTCGGCAATTTACCATATTGGCTGTCACACGCCGTCTCTTCCTATGCTGAAAGCAGAACTCATCGGTCCAGAGGATCAGCTGCTGCTCACTAGCACACACTAACCCGCCAACCATACCATCCTCCCGCATCACCTCTACACTACGCACTACATCTTTCCACCTGATGCACCAGAATTACAATTGGGGAACATGGCACTGGAAAAAAAAAACCGTCTCAGCAGAAGCAACTGCCTTGCTATAACACTCCTCTCCGTGGAAGGAACTTCTACATCGTTGCGGAGAGGAACTTCTACATCGTAGTCCCACACGTTGCTTGGTGCACCACCCAGTAGGTAGCACAACTTGGCCTTACAGAAACACTCCACCGCCGCAACCACTAGCTTTGTTTGCACTATAGCACTAGCACCGTCACCGACACACCTTCCACAAGATCTCCATTCTCCACGTGTACTCAGCACCGATGCATATGACTTTATGTGCTCACACAGTCTAGCACTCTGAATAACTGCAGCACTCACGGCAATAAGCGCGCGTGCAGAAACGGCGAACATGCCCACGGAAACCGCACCATAGGCATCTTGGTGGTCTGTCAGAAATTACCAGAGAGTAGACATTCCAGGTACACTCACAACATCCGACAGGTCATCAAGTGTGACACTCCATCCAAAATACTGCGTTCGTGGGTAGAGGACAGCAGGGAGCTGTAATTGAGCACAGCAGCCCCAATATCACTCACCGACACCTCATATGCTATACAGACAATGTATACGTAATTTCACATCTTGCTCATAATGATCATGAACCACGACCCTAAAACCATTAATTGCGAAATTCCTAGCAGCCTTCAGGACTCGCTTGGCTGCAGACTTCTTCAGAACACCTGGAATGCAGTACTGGAATGCAGTACAACATCTTTCACTATAGTCCACGTAGAAAGCAATTGCATCCCTCAAATGCGGCATCACATACGGACGGCCTACTTCGACTTCTAACACTATCACCGAGTTCACCATCTTGATGTTTAATAGTCCGCCCCGGTACAGTCTCTTCAGCCATTCAATGCTGCGGTTGGTGTCTCCTTTAACGTAATTGTGGTCCACGCCGCTTTTAGTCCCATTTTCAGTCAGCACATCAACATCACTCCCCGATTCAACAATAATTTCTACAGCATTGATGTCGATTGTTCCAACCTCACCATTGTTCATCTCGATTTCAATGCCGTCCTGGTTAACGTCTTCAACTGCTTGGCTTTCATCATCAACAACTCCACACAAATGCAGATCCGTGACACCAATATTTCTCTTCCTTGCCTCCTCACGAACCACCTCATACTGACAACGTGGAACAAACCCTGAACGGACTTGCCGTTCAGTCACAAGGCCGTCGCAAAGCAGCTCTCCTAGAAGCTGTTTGACGGGGGCCACAATGTTTCTGCCTCGCAAAGAGTGATATGCAAACACACACACAAAAATTAAAACAAAGCCGAAAAGTGATAAAGAGGCAACTAAGTTGGGAATGGTTCGGCCTCTCAAAGGATGAAATTAAAATATTGCAAAAATGGCCATTCAAGCTATTGTTGATGTCGCACTTTATTACACATCTGTTGATCTAATACACAATCATAAAAAGAAGTGATATCATACCAAAAATTAAAATTGGTAAAAGGGACTGCCAAGTTCCGAATGGTTCGACCAGTGGCGTAACAAAGTGTCTCTTGGCCCATAAGCAAAATCTATGGTCGGGCCCTTCCCCATTTATCCCGACCACCCCCCCCCCCCCCAAAAAAAAAATAAAATATATATTTGACCTTTTCGATTGTCTTGGTCCAAATGATACATATTCTGTACATTGTTTGGTTTACGTTACCCGAACAACCAACAACTTTTCAGTCGAAATTACTTCGTAATACAAACAAACAATAATGTTTGGAAAAAAAATTATAAAAAAATCATGTCTGTGTGGTATATTTTTTAGCTTTGCTTAGTAGCTAAGCTACATTATTACGCTTGTTAAATGGGAACTTGGACTTGCTACAACACATGTTCACTTTGAACATGACATTTACATACCATAGTTAGTTCACTACTTGAGGCTCTTAAGGTATGCTTTTCTCAATGTAAAAATCTCAATGATGTTGTCCTTTTCCATATTTCGCCACCTGGGGGGCCCCCCCGAGTTGCAGGGGCTCGTAAGCAATGCTTACCTAGCCTACCTGTATGTTACGCCACTGGGTTCGACCCATCAAAGGAGTGATATCAACAAACCATAACATTCACCAAGTTAATCGCACTGAATACTACTTTGGACGTTAAATGAAAACTTGAATAAAGAAAGAAATCACAAGGTAAAGGTTAAATGAAGCAAGTAGTCTGCATTAAAGACTGGCCTTGTGAGGATACACAACACTAGTCTGAGAAAGAAAGAAAAGACTACTGCCCCGACTGGGACTCGAACCCAGGACATCCCGTTTACTTTCTTTCTTTATTTACTATTTGCATTTTTTCTAGTGTGGAGGCCAAGAAGCAAAGTTGCTTTCCCTCCTTGTATGTTTGTTTGTGATCTTAAGGTCACCACTGAGAAAGATTGAACATCTAGTTAGGTCGGCTGGAATCTGTAGCCAGTACCCGCCCTGGTAGCACAGTGGTTAGAGCGTCCGGCTAGTAAACGGGATGTCCTGGGCTCGAGTCCCAGTCGGGGCAGTAGTCTTTTCTTTCTTTCTCAGACTAGTGTATCGTGTATCCTTACAAGGCCAGTCTTTAATGCAGACTGCTTGCTTCAGAAAACTTGAACATTGCAACCGGAAGTAGCAACATTCTAGTTTTCATATAACCTTCGAACTATTTATCGGTGCGATAAACTTGCGAATGTTTTGGTGTGTTGATATCACTCCTTTGATGGCCCGAGCCATTCGGAACTTGGCGGTCCCTTTTACCAATTTTGGTTTGTGATATGATATGAAAATGAGTAAGACAATAACTAAAACGAAGCGTTCATCTTCGACCTTATAAATGTCATGCCATTTAAGTTGAAACTAATTTTTCATTTCCCATTTTTTTTTAAACTGTATAGCTTGATTTACAATAAAATAATTTATGTCCTTTTTTTTTCAGGATGAAGTATCGAACTGTTATAATTCTCACGATTCTCCTGGTGGCCATGAGTTTAACCAGCGGGAATCCTCACAAGCGCTGCGTTTGCAAACCTTGCAATTGCAAACCAGCAGGCCAGTGCGCATGCACAATGGAATGCATATGTGTGGACCCGGTACGGGATACCCGTGCAAATTCAGAAGACTAAACAATGGAATTGTGCTTTGCCAGCTTATTCTTTCATAAACAGATCTTGTATGAAACTAATGTGAAAAAAATGTTATCCTGGGCGAACTAAAAAGAAATAAAATAATTTTAAAATTGCTCAACAAAATTGCAATAAATTCATACACACACAAAAATTCGATAATGGTTTTCAATTATTCAGTAAGCAAAAGGGTTTAAAAGTCATACTGGATGAAACTCACAAATTATGCCTATATTTGCATGAAGTGAGCCTTATTTAGTTTATTAAATTGCTTTAGCAAGTATCTAGTAAGAAAAAGGATTTATAAATAAGAGTTAAACTAGGTCAAATTCGCAAATTAGGCAAATATTTGCATGTAATTAAGCCTAATTTTTTTAAT
>JAHWFP010226887.1:0-11232 GCA_023313725.1 Lithobius niger
GCTGTAACTAAAGACTGGTGCATTTCCGGACCCATGTTTATAGGACTTTTTCTTCTTATCTTTGATCACACAGCGGACCCTCAAAATATTTGACACCAATTTCCGAACACCCTGTATACTAGACGAAGCCCGTGCTATGCATGGTGCCGGGCATGAATTAAGTTTACTGACACACTTTTCCCGGCACACTTTTATACTTTTCCCGACATTTTTCGTGCCCGTGCCTCGTACATCTTATTGTGAGCCGTATGTGTGTTGATCGACCGCCCCCTCCCGGCTGCACGTGCCATGCTGGTAGAATGGAAGAGTCCACTAGCAATAAGGGCGTGAGGAGAGGCAAGTGATTGTTCGGCCTTTTTTTCCTTAGCTGCTCGGCCGGATCCAGCATTATTATAAGGATATACGTACGTTTCTTTAAGCAGTCGGGCGATTCGAGCCAGCTTTCACTTATACCTATTTCGCATTGGTAAATTCAAGTGGCCCTGGCCGTGCCAAGGAGGGCTGGGCACCGTTTTATTAACCAATGCGAAATTGGGCCGGCCAAGGCATTTGTCAACGATACTTCAGTGTCTGCCAGCATGATTGAATTTTAGTCATTCTTCGCTGGAATTACCAACAATCGGAGGGTTGGGAGGTGGGGGGGGCGGTCTGGAACTCCATTTAACTCCGCTAATGAAGGGGTTAAAGAACATTAAAGCTTTCATTCCTAAGCTGCAGGGCTTGGCGATTAAAGGTACGTTACTCCCAACGCCGTTTTTCTCGATCCTTCACATCAGTTCTCTGTTCTTACCGTTAGTCAACCTCTAACTAAAAATTCTTTTTAAAATATGGCGTCTACAAGATTTTCTGTTGAATATTGGAAACTAATTTAATAGCATCCTGCGATTATATGATCCTTTACACGCTTACAATAACCATCTGTGTGTGTGCACGTATTAAAGTTGGACTATCACCGATTGAAATGCGAACGAAAATACAGTGGCGCCATCTAGCAGCAATGATATTGTTAACCTTTATAGATTGCTCCCAGTGCACGAGGACGAACCAAATTTTCACTCAATAATTAAGGATATCGTGGCTTGTTTGTTTCGTTAAAAGAAATGCTGTTATGCATTCCTTCGCTTGGTGCAAGCAAGAGCTAGATGGCACTACATAGCACTAGATGTTGTCAGATTTCGTCTACTTTTAATGGGTGATAGTGCCACTTTAAATTTTAATCGTTTTTAATAATTGCCACGAGATCAAAAATTTAAAGGACTAATGCGGTAAAAATTAAAATTATTTATGCCAATAGATCGCCGAAGAAAAATTATAACATGGTAGCCTAAAAAATTATAAAGTATGATGTTAAAAAACGAAAATCTTTCCAGTTAGCGACAACACAATTTATGTGTTTATGCTGTTTCGTCTACTACACCTAAGGCCAACGGAGAGAGTAGCTGCGCTCCTCGCTGCAAGGAATGCAGCTAATATCTCAGTTGACCTTGTATTGCTACGCCGAGTCTCGCGATACGGTACGATGGTAACATGCGCGAATGGCGATCTGCGCGTGGCTGTTATAAGGTAGGCAGAATGAACCTTTAATCGAATAGTGCAGTTGAAAAATAACAATCGCACCGTAATTAAAGTGACATATCTTCCAAACGAGATTCCCGTAAATGTTTGTCGGATACACCACACCAAGGACGGTCACAAGGGTTTATTTATTTGCCTAGGTCAATCCCATGCTAAAAATCCATTTTAAAATGTGGCGTTTAGGAGACTTTATGTTGATATTGGGAAGTATTTTTCAGGCATCTTGTTCACATGTACAGTTTGGCGCTCTTTGCTGGTGGATGTCACTTTCGTTACGTATCATCGTTTCCGATTTATGAAGACACAATTTTGGCGTTCATGCTGTCACGTGGCCGTCTTTTCGTTGATGTTTGTTTACCCCACGCGCATCGCTGAGTCACGTGAAGAAGTGAGCGGAAGTGGCGTTGTAGTATTACTCCGCTGAATCTCACGAAACGGTACGACGGCAGCGTGCACGGAGTGTCAACTGCGCGTGGCCGCTATAGGACAAGAAGAAATATCCTTTCAAAGTAGCCAAATAAAATCGCGTAGCAGATTTACCTCTTCCACACCATGACTTAAGACGTACACAAGAACCCAAAATAAGAAGGGTCCAGCGACGAAAAGCGAGGTTCATGAGAATTCCTTCAGAACCCGAGCGAAGTGAGCCAATGGACACTGCCTGCCGTGACGTAACGCTTCTTAACACAAGCAGAAACGTAACCTTTGCAAACGGTAACCTTTGGCCTTTTAAGGTTGCAACCCTTAAATTTTGTTTGGAGACTCTAACAGCCGTATTCCAGTAATCCACTCAAGTGTGAGTATGAGAGGGTGAATGTAAGTGCAAACATCTAAGGTAAGGGTCAACAATTTTAGTATTACCACAGACGCGAATGTGAGTGTCCGAACATCTGAGGGTATTTCTATAGACGTGCTTTGACATTTACATTCATCCCTAGCCCGACTTGGACTTTGAGTAGATTTCTGGAATACGGCTGTAAGTAAGACCCTTCACCTTGTAGTAAATTCGACAGTTGTACTCTGATTTACTACACAGGAACAAAATTAAGTTCTGATGTACATCGGAAGCTTAGTGAGGGATCCCTGGAATCCTGAGCCTATCAGGGAAGTACAGCCCTTTGGTTAGCGTCATTGTTCCCAAACTAACCAAACCTTGGTTCAAATATCGTGACTGACCTGTTCATTGGGAATTAAAGTGATCCTGTTATTAAAGGGGATTTGCATAGTTAGTGGTTACCGTTGTTTATATCCACATGAATGCGACCTTTGCACGAAGCAGATCTGAACATAATGTGAAATCTTTCTTCTGTGGAAATCAGCATTGTTAAACTTCTTCCCTTAATTGATTTCAGGTCGACGGTTTTGGCAGAGTTGAAAAAGACCAAAGAGAGAAATACCTGGAAAAAGCGATTAAACGACTTGAAACGAAGGTAATTTTTGAAATGTAAACGTCTGTTAATGTACGGCTGGATTTCCAGGGTTGAGATCTACTTAGTCCAACAGCAATAGTTATAGCCCTACTTCTGCAACAATGGTTCGCTGATAAGAGGTTTTTGGAATAACAGATACCAAGGACTGAGAGATCGTCCTTGGAATCTGTCTAAGAGCGTAAGAGACTTATAGCCTTATACTTTTGAAGAATGGTACTTTCAGTATTCCAGGATCAACAGAAAACCTTTTGCATGTGTAATGGTTAGCTGGTCGACGTTTCTTACACGGACATCGTTTTATTGTCTGCAGCTGGGGAATTAATTTTTATTTTCTTGTTCGCCAACCAACACTTCGGAATAACATCAATGCTTCAGCGGTCTTTCGCCGTGTATAAACGTTCGCTTGCCAACAAGAGGGAGTTTCTTAAAAAACTGATGGACTACATTCATATTTGACTAAAGAAGGGAAATTTGACTATCTAACTATCTATATATATTTATTTCGTTTAGGAGCAGACTTCTCAGGAGCAGAGCTAAAAAGGATTGTTAGGGATCAAAGCAAGAGCGCGAGCGGGTTCATTCTTCCCACGGTAGCAAAGAAAAAGGGCGGACGGCCGACAATGAGAACGGATATGCGCCCTAACACTTAGAAACAAACACTATCTACATAAAACGAGTTGCAGCTGAGTGTTGTAAACGGCTACCCGACCCAGAACGGACACTCGACCGTAACAATGCTGCGTTGATTGTCAACAACACCCTCCACCCATCTAATAATAACAGTATTTGATTATTGCAAACAGGATGATTGTTGGCAGACTGATTTTTGTCAGTGAAACTCGGTTAAAGATTGAAAAAAAAAATGACAAAGCCCCCGGGCTAAAGGTTTCCATGTTGTTGTTGCTGCGGCTGTTGTTGTTGTTGATGTGTATGCTTCACGTTTATTTCACTGGAACTGGTTTCCTTGTAATGTGATTGAAGCCAGATCTGTTAATGGCTGGAAGGCAGCCTATGACAGACACGTTCTGCCAAGCAGTCAAATCTCTGCTCATCCAACCATACAAGCTTGGCTTTGGTTGTGCATTTTGTTTAAGTTTAAGTATGCAACTTGACATTAAACCGCTGGCTAAAGGTTCTGTCGTTGTAGATGATTAAAATTAAAGGATTACTGGAACACGTTTAAACATTCAACAAAAATAACAAAGCCAGCGGGCTAAAGATTTAGACAATTCTGTACAAAGGTGTATTTATAGATTTCCAATGTACAACGGCGCTTTTATTTCTTTCCGGTGAAATGTTCATATGAAAGTGCATGGAGTCCGAGTCAGGGGAGGCGCTGATTAAGTGATCAAAGCGAACGAAAATCAGCGTTTCTTAGCCATAGTGATCAAAAATACATAGACGGCATATGCATGGCATACACGTGCTTCCACTACAAACACATGACAGCGTAAACCATCTCAATGTTACAAACACCACCGTGCCCCACCATTAACCACTTGCTAAAGGTTCTGTCGTTATCGACAATTTACAATTTACATAAAACGATTAATGAAAACCAGTTAAATATGCAAACAAAAATAACAAAGCCCGTGGCTTAAAGGTTTCGCCTTTCCGGGGCAGGGGTGGCGCTCATTGAGTGAGCGAAGCAAACGAAAAATCAGCGTTTGTTAGCCAGTGTGCGCAAAAACACACCTTCCGCAACAAACACATGAGAGAGCAAGCCCTCCCAATGTTGAAAATACTGCATAAAACGCCACCCGTGCATAGGACGGGCTTCAGCTAGTTGCTTCCATAAAGCTGACTATTAGGGCCGAGTTGAAGCAGCGGGAATCAGCTAGACTGATGTATGTTTCAAACGGAATATTGCTTTAATAATGCTAGCTCTAAGGTCTGACTTGAACAGTTTCAAAGTTGGTTGAGTAACAATCACTGCATGCACGATCGTTGTTGGGTTTACTGCGCTTGGTATCAGAACGGAGAAACTGGCAGTTGAGCATCCTTCATTGAAAAAAGACATTTGCTTCCATAACAAAACAAATCAGCAGGGGTTCAAAGGGAGGGGGAGTATGAATGGGGATATTCAGAGACCACACAATAGGGGATTCCGGGGCGAGGGAGCCAGGGGTTGCGGGACAGGAAATGGGTTACCGGGGGTGGGGGGGGGGGGGCATGGGAAAAATTGGACCATACAATGGGAGAATGTGGGGGGTAGGCCGGAGGGGAGTCCGGAGTTCGGAGGCTGCGGGCAGTACGCGACCTTTTCATTCCATACTGCCCACTACAGTATTTCTCTCAGGTATGTGGGAACCACCTAAACCGGCGTATGTTATGCCGGGGGTACAACTAGTATATATATATTTCGCTTAGGAGCAGACTTAGCTCAGGAGCAGACTTACTGAAGGATTATTAAACAAACGAAGCTTCAGCAAGATGGCAAGTGGGCTCATTCTTGCCATGGTAGCAAAGAAAAAGGGCGAGCGGCCGACAATGACAACGGATATGCGCTCTAACAATTAGAAACAAACACTATTGCTTCAATAATGCTGACTATTAGAGCCGAGTTGAAGCAGCTGGAATCAGCTAGACCGGCGTATGTTACGCTGGGGAACAACTAGTTGAAGTTTATTGTTTGTCCACGCTAACAGCCTGCAGAAATAGGTCTATGGTTGTTTCACATGATTCTCACTTATTACCATAAGCTGCTAAACCCCATTTCATCCCAGTTGCAACAATGCTTTCTGATATTCACTACGTTTACATGGCCACAAGAAAGCGCATTTTAGCGATGCGCTTTGAAATGCGCATCAAAAAACGGCACCTGTTTACATGACGAAAGATAGCGATTAGGGCCAATCCGCTAAGGAAGGCGATTCGACCAGTGCGATCGGAAAACCCTTTCTTCCTGCCCTCCCTTTGGCAAAGAGTGAGCAAGTCCCACGCTGCTCTACCCGCTGCATGTTGTAAACTAGGTCAGCTTACACCCAAGTAACCAAATGTAATTAAAACTTAGTGGTCTTCCTAGTCATGCACACTCATTTTCAGTTTATTTACCTAAAATTCGAATGGCACCAGCACAAATTACGTGGGTGCCGTAACTGTGTCCGCCATCTTTACCATGTTTTCTCCAACGGCTCAATGCGATTGCGAGTGTTTACATGCACAAAGACGATGCGATAAGAATCCTGAAACCACCTCCGTGAACCACATTAGGGGAAAACGCCACGAACAGAGACAGCGCCACGAATGGGTGTTTACAAGACCCACGGAGGCGACACGGACGCGATGAGCATCCCTCTGAAGCGCTTCGAAGTGGTCATGTAAACGCAGTGATTACCAATTCATTCTTACTTAATCGGCCGACTTTTGCATCGTGCTAGGTGGACGAGATGTTGTCACACTGTCCCTGTCCTGTTTATTACAGCACTGGCGTTTGTCTCTATCGGGGCCCAGAGTTTTCCGTCAAGAATACATGTTATAATATTTTGTTTGTAACTGATAGTTACTACTAATTGACATTACCCTTCACATTGCTGCTGAGCTCCCTTTTCATTGCTGCCGTGCGTAATGAAGAGCTCTCACTTTTTTCCTACCACCGTGCCAAAAACGAACATGCTCCCACTTTTTCACTGATGCTGTGAAAAGGAGGGACATGCGCGCCCGTTCGAATTAATGAGTTGCAATTGGATTGGTTGTCAACAATGACTGTTTTCCTCACTTTGGTTCAGTGCAAGCGAAATAACCCCTCGCCATTTTTGACACACCTGAAAAACATTTTTAGACTGAAAACATTTCGTTTTAGCTGAACAACATAAATAGTTTTTTTTACAAAATAAAAAAAAAAGACTGGCTGAGAAAAGAACTCTGTAATAATAATAAATAATTTTTACAGCAAAGAAACTGTATCGGAGAACAAAGGGGATGCTGCTACCTCCACTTAATCGTAATACGAAATTACACATGATCCTGAATAATATTTAAAACAGTAAAAGGTAAAACAGTGCTGGTTAATATAACCCAAGTTTTACGTAAAATAAAAAAAAAACTTCATAAACCTGGAAAGATCTTCATAACAACCTTTTTAAATCCCTGCAGGGAATCCGCCGAGACCGCTTCCTCTTCTGCTGGGACAACCTGATTTTCAAAAAAGTACTTATAATTATCTGTATGAAACGAGCATACGTTAATTTACGGATTGCCCCTAGTCAAGATACTGTGACTTTAAGTAAAAGCTTATGTGGCTCCACAGCAATCTGATTATGTTGGATAGAAGATGTAAGATACAGATCTGCCTTAGACGCCTCGTCTCCAGTGACTCCAACCTGAGAATCCTTAGACATTCCATATAATGGCACATTAAACAATCCCGGAACGTATTTCGTAAACACTTTCTGAGTCGATTCGATGAGTTTAATATCCTTGATAAGATATGAGGACCAGACTTGGCTGGCATACTCCAATATAGGACGAAAAGCGAGAAAGCCCACATTAAGGTTGCTCTACCTTTCGACACAAAACAACGCCTAATGAGCTGTACCCTTATTTTTGCTCACTTGTGGCGGTATGAGTGCTAGGAGTGGTAATTGTCTTTAGGCCCGCTGTAATCCAAACACCAAGATGTTTCAGTTACCTTTACGTCTTTAAGTAGACATCTGTCGAGGTAGTAAGGCAGTTGCAGGTTATTTCTACCAAAATGCAGGCTGTTAAACTTGTTATTTACAGGCAGTTGCCATTTTATGGACCAGAATTTTTAAAACCCTCAAAACTTTTATTCGCACTTGCAGTGTTGCAGACGTAAAATATGTTCAATATAAAATATTAATGGTTAATGCACGGTGTGGTGACGTCACGCTAACAATTCTCCGTGTTAAAGGTGTAGTTATATACGGTTAGTCTGAAAACTCACACACATCATTGTGGGATTTTTTTGAGAATCCAACACTTTCGGGATCAAGCCCTACGCCATCAAGTGCCATATAATGACGAACTTTTCATAACTACCGTACACAACACAAATTCAACCAGCACACCCTATTGCAACCAGCATAAACAAGCACATTTACGACCTGCGAAATCTTTCGAACCAACATGAAAACCAAAAAAAAAAAAACCCTCGTGAACCATGCTAAGCCCAACCCATGGAGGAATTGCCCAACTCGGCAGTTACGCAACGAAAACTAGGCTGCTGACACTTTGAAATACACCTAAACCACGACTCAAGCCCACATTGTGTTTTATGTATTTAAACTAATAAAGTAGAAAAAATAGGCCTTACCTTAACACGGAATTCTGAAACAAGGCCAAAAAAAAAAGCACGTCTTCCCTTAGCTGTTAACTTTCCTATACAGGAAGTTTCTAGACTGGAAGTTTCCGTTGTGGAATTTACATCATTCGTATGTAAAAATGTTTAAATTCATTATAATTCACAAATAAAATATGCAAATAACAATTTGTTAAAACTCAAATAATTCAATATGTTAGCTTGGCGTCACACCTAACCATTAAAACACATATCGGCAGCCAGCCGGCGATAATAGCTCATTTGCTCGAAACGGTGCAGTTCACTGTCTCGGGGTTGGGGGAAATCACACTCTTGAGCACCCCCCCCCCCCGTCCAATCCCTCAACAATGAAGTACACTACGCCATTCTTGCAAACGCGCAATTATCGATTACTCACGGATATCTACTCAATCTGAAACACACAAAACATATATGTGTAGTGACGGAAATGTTTAAAGGTAATACGGCAATTATTTACTTTACAACAACAGGCTAATATTTGTTTTACAGTTATGTGTTAACACAAACGTTTCAAAAACATATGCGTTGTAACAAAAAAAAAGAGGTTGGTTTTAAACTCATTCTTCGCACCTATGTTTTAAGTATGGTTTATAAAATGTTGCAAAAGGCTAATCTTACATTTTAATCACATTTCAAGTCTCTAAATACTACACCAGTTCAGTTAAAATAACTTGTGAAGCGTCACATCTTTTGTAGCCGCATCGTCACGAATTATTTGGCTAAGAATAGAATTTCTATTCATCAGTCACTGAAATGAATAGAAATTCTCGTATTGTTCGGGAGTGATGACAACAATAAACAAGCACCCAGCACTACTTGCATTTGTCGAAAAAACGTAATGCTATTATTAAATTAGCCACGTAACATGCTGCAATAATTAGGCGCTGTTTTAGTTCGTGAGATGTTTCAACACTGACCTGAAAGAATCATTGTTTAAAAGTACGGTGATAAGTAAACCACATGTTTTTTTAAACAATTCCTTCAACCAAACAACCGAAGAAAACAAACCAAATTTTATTAGGCAGCCGACTCATGACTATCTAATATTGAAAATTCAATTCGAAATCGAAAATAACGCATGATCGTACGAACAGTTTTGTACAATGTATTTGGGTATTTGGAGGATAATATTTCCAAAGCGTTCTTGTTCGGAAGGAACTGGAGAAATTAAATTTCCATATCCTTGATCGATTTGAGCAAGTAATTCATCATTGCTGGAATTAAGCAAATCCGTCATGCCGTTTGCCTGATCTTTTTCCGTGCTTGCAACTACAATGACTTTTACCCACCAAGTTTCAAGTTGATTATGATCGTGCTCCTACACTCAAAATACTATTTTCGTTTACTATCGCAACGTTATTTGCCAGTAACACCGACTTTAAAGGCTGATGTCCGGACTGCCGGAAGGAGCCTTTTATTGTCACTAATTTCTTTTTTGAAAAAGTCAGCTGACTACAGTGAGTTCTGGTTGGTGAGGTGTTCGAATGCCCTGTCATTCCTGCTGAAGCACTACTCCTCGCGGTACTGATACTTAAAGAAGATTCTCTTGAGTGGAAAGGAAGGTGTTGTTGGGAGTAGTTGAGAACTTCAAACTCAGTATCTACGCATCTTATCCCTGGAAGCAGTCTATAGCCGATCCCCGGCTTCGTGTTACCTCGCCAAGGTATGAGTTTTCGTACCCAGACAATCCGTGCTCGTACTGTTCGTCCCCCAGAAAGCACGTCGCGGAGGATGGGGGGTGCTGTTCTTTGAGCAGGAATCATGGAGCATGCGAAAACACTCACCAGTCAGAACTGCAGCAGTCTCCCTACTGAAATACAAGAAGAATGAAACTCCGGTGTGCGCAGTCTAAACTGTGGAGGTCTGCGCTACCTGCGGGACAAACCATTTTAAAACCTCCTCAGTCAGAACTGCCGGAAACTTAATGTCGTATGCAGGTATACGCGCAATCAGAAGTGTGGTCTGTTAACTTAAAAGAATGAAACGCCGCTTCACTTTTCAAATTATACCGTCAGAAAACTAAATCTTTACGCTCCTTACCCCCTTTTGTGATTGATGGTCGCTTCTTAACCGATAACTACCAGAAAGCTGAGGCTTTATGCAATATTTTTGCTTTAAATACCATTGTGGATGACGGAAACCAAAGTCTTCCAGCTCCCCAAAACCATAATTTTGGGTTTGGGGAGTGTTGCAATGTATCATTCGACCGCACCAAAGTGCTTGCCTGTTTAACCAGTCTTATACCAAGTACATCGTGTGGTCCTGACGGGTTCTCCGCATACTTATTTAAAAGAGTATCCAACGAGATTTGTTATTCTCTTTCTAAACTTTTTGCCTTATTTTTCGAACAGGGGGAAATCCCATCAACCTGGAGTAAGGCAATTGTTGTCCCTTTTTTAAAGAAAGGATCCCCATCTGACCCAAACAATTATCGCCCTATAGCCCTTACCTGTGTGGCTTGTAAAGTCATGGAGGCTGTGATTAGGGATAAACTCCTACTTTACCTAAATGAATCCTCCATTATTGGACCAGACCAGTATGGTTTTCTTCCGGGAAGGTCGGCTACTCACCAACTACTCCTTGTATTCGACCGTTGGACTGGCGCCATGGATGCTGGTGCCCCATCAGACGTTATTTACTTTGACTTTAAAAAAGCTTTTGAGTCGGTAGTGCACCGTAAACTTCTATCAAAATTAAGTGGATGTGGTATCAGTGGTTCCCTCCTAACTTCCTCAGTGGCTCTCATCCTTTCTCAAAAATCGTTTTCAACAGGTTTTGGTCGATCATATACTTTCCACCCAAGCCAGTGTACCTAGTGGGGTTCCTCAGGGGTCTGTTTTGGGCCCGCTTCTGTTCTTGATCTACTTAAACGACCTATCTTTGTCATCCACTTCTCCATACGGTGTAAAATTTGCTGACGACATT
>JAHWFP010226888.1:5669-34917 GCA_023313725.1 Lithobius niger
CTTTCGTGAATAATAGCCTTCACTTTAACGAGATGCTTGCCAATTTTCTTTTGAAAATCTGGCCGTTAACGCAGCAGAACGCAATATTTTTGACGCACATTTTTCTTCACTTGCATCCGAAAAGTGCAATTAAAAAAAAAAATTGCTGCAATGTGTTATACAAAAAAGTAATAACGATGTACAAACAAATGTAAACGACGCATGGACGACAAAGAAAGAATATAAGGACAACGTGGATCAAACCGTATTGTCTTCTTCTATGATGGAGTGGTTTTAGCCAATAGAACTTTGAAAACATTTATTGTGGTAAAGGTTTTACAGTTATTATTATCGCTATTTGTCGCCAAATCTCTACTTGACGCAGGTTTCTCGTTAGCGCCGGGTTATAACGTGCTCTGAAAAAAAATAAACGCCGTGTCTCTTTGTAACACTCGGTGTTACGCTCTGCGTGTATTTCATGATGTTCTTAGTCAATGTTGTTCTGTAGTCAACAATCAGTTACGACATAAATTATTTATTTGTAATACCTTAAGTTATTCATTTGTACTTTTTATGTGAAAACTGATATTTAATGCGTGCTTTAGTTTTCTGCAGTATTATTAATAACAGACGTCCTTGCGTAGTTGCCATGCGCAGATCATGTTTCTGACATGCAGGCCTGACCAGACAGGTTAGTTCATGGTGAAGAAATTGATGCCCGAGGGGGGGGGGGGGGAGGCACAAAAAAAGATATCCGGTATGCATATTGCACACAAAGGATAACAAGAACAATACGAATGTATAGGCCCTATTGTTGTTGACAATGACAATGGGTTCCAGTATGCATTGTCACCCAATTTCACGGTCTCAGTCCTCCTTTAAAGGGAGATTGCCACCAAATAATAGGCTGCAGCATATGTAGCCATTCACCGCTATCTAGTTCTGTCTAGCCGTTACTTTCAACAAGCGAAGGAACACACAAATAAATTTATTTTTATGGAACAAACAAGCCGCGTGTCTCCTTAATTACTGAGTGTAAAGTTGGTGCGTGTACGTGCACCTGGAAACAAGCGGTAAAGTTAAGCTTGACGCAGCAACGGGCGTTTCTTTTCTATATATCGACCGCTTTGAACCGCTAGATGGTCGCCATCCAGTGACAGTGATATCGTTAACCTTGACAGCTTTCTCCCTGGTGCAAGTGGTCGCACGAACTTTACACTGAATAATTAGCCAGGCCACGCGACTTGGTTGTTGCCTAAAAATAATTTTCTTTGCGCATTCCATCGCTTGTTGAAACCAAGTGCTACATCGAACTAAATAATAGTAGACGGCGCTAGATGCTGCAGCCTGCCATTCGGTGTCTACCGTTAACCCTATACCACGCGCCATGGCTATTTGCTGTGACGTGCACATCATGCGTCTGGGCTAGTCCAATCAGACGGCCAAACAGCCGTTGTTCTCGTTCGTCATTGGCTAACTCATGGTGACGTCACGGCAAACAGCCATTGCGTATGGTTTAGAATACAACGGGATTGCAACAATGGTTTAGACTGAGATGCAGACGGACATGCCTGCTCTAGATATCACACCTGCCTATGAAGAATTAATGAAGATCACAACTGTGTCACGCTACACCAGATATTTAAAAAAAAAACATTACAGCCTTAATTAAGATTAACAACAACACCGTGAAGAGCTTGGTAGCATTGATGTCGACTGTCGACTACGTGGGAAAAAAAATTATCGTTTTATTATCGTATCGTCCAGGGCCAAAATAAAAAAAAAATAAAATTAATTCTCATCTTTTTTTTTTAATATTAATTTTCTTTTGAGTCTCACGTCAGCCGAAGCAATTTAATGCTCGTGTCGCTGAACCGGCTCAATTTTGAACATTACCAGATTTTTTTGAGAAGAAGAAATATCTGGTAAAGGGAGGAGCCAACCCAGGGATTCGATCCGGGAAACCTCCGATCATCGTAGGGACCGACGGATTCGGAATTGGCCAGAATATATAGTTCCCATAGGCGCTGAAGGAGCATGGTAGACTCTCACGCTACCCTGGTGGCAGTCCTGGCCAATCGGTTTCATATTTTTGATTTCCTGCAAAGGATTGTGGGCCAAGTTTCTACCCATGCTTGTTTCATCAAGTTATTTCCTTTTTTTTTCTAATATCGCCAAACATTTCCTCAGAAACGTTTGTTCTGTATATGAATAACATTGTAGCTGCACTATACCAACAATGTAGTGAAATTTCCTACGAAAGTTAGGCTCTATTGACAGTAATTTTCGAGCATTATGTCTGCTAGCCAGCTGCTGTTTGGTGGTGGTGTGTGCTCATAATGATGAAAGTTAATTGTTTCAGTGCATTCTTGCTCATCCAAAATGCCCCTTCGGCGTACAATGGAAATGAGAAACTGCCCCATCAGAGGACCAAGAAAACAATGTAACAATAGAACTCTTGGAACGTCTATTAAACATGCATTGCTTACTTCCTAAATTCTTCTTCGGCAAACAAGGGAAAAGATAAATTTCTCCTTTACCCAACAACAATAAATTTGTTTTAGTTTTCGTAAAAATAGACCTTTTGGAACGGCACGACTGACATTGTTACCTGGCCAGTAGCTACCCCATTGTTGTCGAACTGAGATCGTGAAATTGGGTATATATAGTTAGGTTACCAGCCACCTTTCCGAGGAGTGAGATATAACAATGTCGAGGCCCGCACGGCCGAGCCATTGTTGTATTTCTCCGAGGCAAGTGGCTGATAACCTATTTATCACTCAATTTCACGATCTCAGTCCGACAACAATAGTATACCACGCACACAACAAAGAATGAATCGTGCTGACATTCTTTTGCTCAGAAAGGTCGACTATGCGACAAAGATGTCCTTGTTGACAGAATTGTTTTTCCTTGCTTAGTGAAGAGTTCTGTGTTCTTGTTTATTGATTGTAACTCGATTCCGCAGTGCCCCATCACCGTTCATACCGCGGAAACTCAACGATGAGGAGCCCCTTCAGACAATTTCTCTAAAAAAATTTTTTTTAGAAGTTGTTTGAAGAGGCTATTCGGCGTTGAGTTTCCACGGTACTGAATCGTAAATAACCTTTACAGTTCAGTGTCATAATATTTTCGTGCTACAAGAAAAAATAAATAACAAAACGAAAGCATTTTTTCTTGCTTAAGTAAAACAAGCTCTTCACGGTGCTGTTCTTAACAGAGACTGTAACGTCCTTTTTAACAGTTGGAGCAAGCTTGATGTTCTTTAATTCATAAGCAGGCGTGATATCCAGGCGTGATATCCAAGAGAAGGCGCATATATCCGATATCACTCCTCCTTTTTCATCTCAGTCCTAAACCATTGTTAAAATATCGTCGTGTTCCATTGTTAAAGGAGGACTGAGATCGCGAAATTGGGTGATAAACTTAGGTTATCAGCCGCTTTCCGGGAAGTGAGATACAACAATGAGTTTGCTCTGCGTCGTTGAACATACTACATTGGTATATCTCGCTCCTCAGAAAGCGGCGTATACCACTCTAAATATCACTCTACACTAAGCTATACATTTAACATGTATAAAAGAATACCGAAAAAAAAACATTCATTCAACTAATTTTATTCATTTACGTAGTAGATTTTCTATGTATATTTTTACGTTCATTGTACGAATCAATCCTATTAAGATGTTTCTGTAAGAATTCATACATTTTTCAGTAAAATTGCGTAACGTCTCCGATTGCAAATGCATATATTTTGAATATTATATTTGGCTGTAATCAGAGCCACTGTCTCGTTTTTTGTCAGTCTGAAAGACTACCATTATAAATTATTTCGAACTTTTTAAAGTATTATTGATTGTTGTTTATACCGTGATAAATTCCAAAGCTGTAACTTAAGACGGACGAGGAAAAAAATTGAGAATTTAAATAATAATAATAAATATAAATAAAAAATTACAATTTACAATTGGCAGCAGGAATATACAATTTTCAGGGTTATCTGAAATGCGCACAGCTAGCCAATCTCAGGAGATTCGCTCGTATTACCCTTTCATTCGATTTAGGCTTAACGTGTATAGAATTAGAAAAAACGGATCACAGAGGGTGCTGTATATCTACCACACACATTCTAAATTATGATCGCTTACCAATAATGTACTTGCGACCAAAATTTCTGAAATGAAATGGTGTCAAATTAAAGAATTTAAGCAATCAGATTGCCAAATAATAACTGTAAAAAACTTGTCTAAAAATAATAAAGTGCTAACGGTAAAATGATAAAAGCGTGGTGTCAAATCTGTGAAAGCTGTCACGCATGCGCAATGGTTCCAGCGCACACGACTGAACGGGCATTAGCGATTTAATTACGTCTTCTGTATATCTTTAACCCCATCCATTCATACCACAAAGTTTCTTAGTTTTAGGAGTCGGTATTTTTCTTTCTGTGCAAATTTTACGTAATAGGCCTATTTCTTGTGGTTTTCAAACCAGGGAAGTACACTCTTAGAAGTGTTACTTGCAAATTTACATCTAAAGACGCATTTAGAAGTTACAAAAAAATGTAAACTAATGTTACGTATCCTAAACGACGAACTTCAGTGCTTGTTACGTATAAAATCTTGATATCGGGTTGATTTCATTTCAAACCAAGCGTTACTTCTAAATTTTCGTCTAAATAATCTTTCCCACTGCTTGCCAACTTTCTTTGGCTGTTCCTTCCATTTTTCTTTCTGTGGTTACGTTTAGTCGTGATTTCTGTCTAAATTTCAACGTTACGTCCAACTTTACTTATAGAAAGGGTACTTTGAAGGGTTACTTGTAAATTTACGTCTAAGGAGCTCTTTTAGAAGTAACAGAAGTAACCTTGAATGAAATAATTCACGCTCGCCCCTATAGATACGGTGTGCCAGCATCCTGAAAAGGGGGTCAAATGCCCACGCTTTTTGTCCAAAATGTGGCTTAAAATAAACGGCAAAAAGGGTTAGTAGAATCAAGAATGTACAAAATGCGGGGCAGATCGTTTTTAAAAAATGTTTCGATTTAACACGAGGCCAATGGCAGGAACGCTTCTATCCTACAGCTCACAAAAAAAGGAAGATGATGTTTATTTTTGGCTAATGTTAAAACACAGAGTGCTGGTATGTATTTTAGCTGGGATTGAAAGACAGTGTTGAAGAGAATTGTAAAGACTGAAAGCCTAACGGTTTTATTCAAGCAGTACCATACAGATTTTGTGTGACAGCCGCCTCCCTTGTATTAAGTTGTTCTTCTCGGTTAGTTCCAGAATGACAGGGTAGTTGGGGGAGTGCGTGTGTGTGTGTGTGTGCGTGTGTGTGTGTGTGTGTGTGTGTGTGTGTGTGTGTGTGTGTGTGTGATGTGCGGGGGGGGGGTGAGAAACTGCAAGCAATTTTTTCGAAGAAAAATATCGAAAATGTTTTGTCTCTGCCCCCCCCCCCCCGAATCCTCGTTCCTCATCACACACCATGCAGCAATAAAACATTAAAATAAATCAGTACGCAAATAAACTGAGTCCTTTTCCATCCGTTCTTCTCTCTGGCATAGCCTACAAATCTAATTCCTTTCGACCAAAATCAGTTACTCTCGCACTTTTGCCTTTCGTGTGCAATAAAGGCAATATCAGCTCCTCGTAAATCACGATCAAGTAATTTAAACAAAAATGAGGCAACCTAAGTGGTTAAATGTAGTTGCAGCAGCTTGGAAAGAGTTGGCACGGTAGTTTAGTTCGTGTGCGAAAAAAAGTTGTGGAGGAAAAAAACGGAAAAAAAGCATGAGAAAAAAAGTTAATTTGTTTCATCGATTTTTGTTACGGGTTAGTTTAGTTGCCTTGGCTCGAATTTCACCAGGCAGCGTACGGAGTTTCACCAATGTATTTTTTTGTGGCTTTTTTCTTCAGTAAGTAAACATAGAAAGAACGCTGTAAATAAATATAGAAGGAACGCTGCAAGTAAACATAGAAGGAACGCTGTAAGTAAACACAGAAGGAACGCTGTAAGTAAACATAGAAGGAACACTGTAATTAACATAGAAGGAACGCTGTAAGTAAACATAGAAGGAACGCAATAAGTAAACATAGAAGGAACACTTTAATTAACATAGAAAGAACGCTGTAAGTAAACATAGAAGGAACGCAATAAGTAAACATAGAAGGAACACTGTAATTAACATAGAAGGAACGCTGTAAGTAAACATAGAAGGAACGCTGTAAGTAAACATAGAAGGAACACTCTAATTAACATAGAAGGAACGCTGTAAGTAAACACAGAAGGAACGCTGTAAGTAAACATAGAAGGAATACTGTAATTAACATAGAAGGAACGCTGTAAGTAAACACAGAAGGAACGCTGTAAGTAAACATAGAAGGAACGCAATAAGTAAACATAGAAGGAATGCCGGAAGTAACCATAGAAGGAATGCCGGAAGTAACCATAGAAGCAACGACAGAAGTAAATATAGAAAGAATGTTGGAAGTAAATCTAAATGGAACAGTGTAAGTTACAACAGAAGAAACATTGCATGTAATTGTGGACAGTATTTTAGACGTAACTGTGGATAGAACATGCTAAGGAACGTCGCAAGTGTAACATAGAAGGGACCCTGGAAATAAATGTAAGTGCTGTTACTTCCATAATTACTTCCACCCAACGTAGCTTCAGTCGTGTGGTTACTTTAATGGTTACTTCTCTTGGACGTAAAAAAAATGAGTTTTATCTTACTTCTAAGAGAAGTAACCATTGAAATAAAAATAGACGTAACACTGTTAAGAGTGTAATACGTCGTTATTTACTTATTCCTAAAAACAAGAATACAATAATGATTAGTATTGTTTCCGTCAAAGATTAAATTTAATCTTTTGAACAGAGTTAGAGGGATTTCATAAAAATGAAAAATGAAATAAAATTTGTTATTAGCTTTAGCACACAATTTATTATCCAAAATCTGCTATTCAGTAAGATAAAAAATCTGCTAGTCAATCGTTTTAAAAGCCTTAATAAGGTGTGATTTCGTGGGAGAAAACCGATTTCCGTAAGAGACCAATACTCACAGACACATTTGGCTCAGGGACTGATTCATTGGCTTGAATCGACCCATTGATTTACCTGCGGAATCAGAAAATGAAATTAACAGTGACTTGAGTGACGCATTGGCCATTTAAACACTTTACCTTCATTCGTATTCCTTTTATTTATTTTTTTATTTAAAATTAAAAAAAGAATATCATTTTAGAGAAATGAAACTGCAGTGAGAAGGTCAATGAACTCCACAAAATGCTACAACGAGAGTCTGTGTATCTTAGTATTACTTTCGCACTTACACAACAGTAATAAAAACTAACTAGGAATTACTAGATATGACCATGATTTTATTTTCACAATTTTAGCACAGAATTATAGTTTAGTTTAATAGTCTGGTTGCCAAATGGTATTTTTAACCTAAACCTGAAAGTAAGGTCCGCCCAACGTTTTATGATGTTTTGTATTTCTTCAAGGCATACTTAATGAAATTCTGCAGGATGCCACTTTGTCACCCTTGAACAAATTTAAATATTCAAGATGGCGGCCAAGATGGCTGAAAAATCATATATCGGCCACATCTTTGCTTATAGAACAGACACGATAATCATTTTTGTGTCTAATACTATGTTTTCAGGGTCAGGGATACTAATAACGGATTATCTTGTTGATATAATATACGCCCTTTTTTTAAGGAGCTAGTGTCTCGGTCACCGTTCGACTTTTCGCTCATTTTCAACTTTCAACTGCTATTCTGCCGTTTCTAATTTAAGTTGAAGACCCCAATTAGATTCATTCGAAGGTGGGAATGTCTTCTTTGCATCCAGGGTAAATAAATGGGTTTATCATTGTTAGGGATCGGGCTACGCCCTTTTTGCTAAGGGCTGGTATCACAGTCGCTGTTCGATTTTTCAACTTTCAACTGCTATTCCGACGTTTGACGTTTGTAATTTAGGAGGATGACTTCAAATAGGTTCACTCAAAAGGTCGGAATGTCTTCCTACGAATTAATCGAATTGAAGTCGTCCACCTAAATTAGAAACGTCAGAATAGTAGTTGAAAGTTGAAAATAAGCGAAAAATCGAACGGTGACTGTGGTACCAACCCCTAAAAAAATGGGCCTATATTTTATCTATACGATAATCCGCTATTAATATTCCCTGACCCTTAAAACATAGTATTAGACACCAAAGTGATTATCCTGTTTGTTCTACAATCGAAGATATGGCTGATATATAATTTTTTTGTCATCTTGGCCACCATCTTGAATATTTAAATTTCCTCAAGGGAGACAAAGTGGTACCCTGCAGAATTTCATTAATATATGCCTCGAAGAAACACAAAACACCATAAAACATTGGGCGGACCTTACTTCCAGGTTTTTGAGCCTGCTACCAGACTATAAGGTCATTCCATATCAATCAGTTTTCGAATATGAGGAAACGGGTCCAATATTTTGATCCAACATCCAGTAACCCACTGCCCGTTCCATGATCGTTAAAGTAAAGGTTACACAAAGGTAAAGAACAACAGCCAAACTCACGTACTAAATTTATTGTTATTTTTCTCATGGAGACGCAGAATATAAAAAGAGTAAGTGAAGAATAATTATTATTCATGAGAAATTCAATACTTGAAAATATAAAATACTTAAATATGAAAAGTATTTGGCGAAAAGACTGAATTTAGTGAAGAAATAAAGTACAATCCAACACAGGCCTGATGATAAGTTTATTCATAGTGGAGAGCCAATTTTATGCAAGAGTTACTAACAGAGAGCTGGCCTTAGAAGTGTAAAATATTAGGCTATGCCGAAATATGGTTAAATAAATATGGTTAAAATTCCTAAAATTAGTACTTCTTGTTTGAGCTATGAATTGCTAGGAAATATCATTTTCTTTCCGGCTTAGGCATTTTGCTAAATAAGTTTGTTTTTCTCTTTGGCCGACTTCAAGAACGGAGGCTTATCGTGTAGATGATCTTTCTTACGAGTGAATTCTTGAAGGAATGTGGAAGGGGAGGGGGACAGGGGAGATTGGGGCTTAATGGTGCGTCTACAGCCATGTCGTTAGCGCCAACAGGAATGCAATGCAAAAAATGCGTCTAAACAGCCCCAGAGAGTAAACGTCAGGCAAAATTAGGTTTGCTGACGTTTATTCAACAAAAACAATCTAAACTTTAGAAAAGCAGAATGCAATGAAAAAACTAAATTAGGCTGTAGATTCTAATGTCTTTCAAGAACTTGACAATTTTCACAAGACTGCCCAGGATTTGAATGCATCGTGTTTGTCTACAATGCAGAAGATGCGGCTAAAGAGCCACTAATACAGTGCAAATAATTCGGCTAAACATTCCAGGGACATCGAACTAAATCTTGTAAGTGGCCCCATTCCCTTATCCCATGTCACTTTCCATAGACGGTCTGACTTTACCGAACAATTTAAACGTTTACAACTCTACAATACTTCCCTCCCCCCACCATTCAAGTTGACCACCAACAGGTCCTCGTTCTGCTTGTGATAATCTGGAGTTATTATCGATAAAGGCAAACGGCACAAGGATGGAAAGTAGCTTTTGAATTACACCCACGCACGGAACCGCAAGGTTCCAATTTATTTGCTGGAAATGACGTGAATAGTTGTCTAGCACTTCGGAGATCTCCAGGAGATCACCTTATCTTCCAAAAAGAAATGGGTGCTGGTGAGTTACATCCGGATATCCAAGGAATTTTTGCCCAGATGTCCTTAATGGAAGTATTCTTGTTGATAGACGAAACAAGATTTTCTCCCATGAGGCCCTTTTGGCCAGGCGGATTGTGTGACGCGCCCTATCAACATGGTTTGTAGGCAGTCGTATTAACCTGAGTAGGAGAGTTTGTAAAATTACGAAGGACATGTTTCCTGTCTTTAACAGATCGTTGACTTTCATCATTCCACCACGGGAATGGTGTTCTAACTAGAATGGTGGCTAACAGGCCCGAATGTGTGTACCAAGTTGCATTGTTGTAGGCGAGGTGAGGTGGTTTTATTCAGGGTCATTCGACTGTTGGGTTGATGACACAATGCAACACGTGAGCGATATAAAAAAGCTGTTTCCGGTCGTAAAGTATACTTGGACGCAATTACCCAAGATGCCATAGGTGATGACGTCATTGCTTCGCAACCAAAACATTGGTGTACTTTTACGATGCTCACTTGTGTTGGTGTTGTCCGTCTGTTGATACGATACAACAAAAGTTCAACTGAAACACCACCATGCCATTAAATTATTTTAGAATTCATTAAGCTACCTGAACCCAATCAACAGTGCAACTGAAAATATGCCACTGTCGATTGGGTTTAGGTAGCTTAATGCATTCTAAAATAATTTAGTTTTAGAATCCATTAGTTCAGCAAAATCAACAGCTAATGAGATGTAAGGATCATAAAAATGGCACGAACCACAACAGTGACGTCACATGCGGTTGAGTTAAAACACATGGCGGCTGCTTTGCCGATGTATCTTACGAAAGTTTGACATTGTTTCTTAAGTTGCTGCCTATACTGAGTGGAGTGACCCTATCTAGCCTGTATATAATCATAGGTCCCTGGTTTTGTTGTTGCATTACTTTGCTGCAAGTGTACAGCAGAGCTACCCGGTCCGACAACGCTCTTTTCAGTTTCATGCTTTAACCCAAAGAAGAGCGATATTTCGTAGGACAAAAAGCACGAATACTTCATTTTTGGGTTACAAATTTTCTTTCGGTTCAGGCCAAAGATTGAATGCAGAAGGCGGCCATGTTGCGGGCAGGGGCAGCCATCTTGGGAGGAGAAGGCGGCCATGCTGGAAGAAATGAGGTAATATTGCTACCACCTGCATACGTCGTATTCGAAAACCACGAGCCAAACTCAACCAAACTCGTCCAGTCTGGAGACAGAGCGGAGTTTGCTCATGAAATTTCATTTTATTAAAGGTACCAAATTGTCTCCAGACGTATGAGTTTGACTTGATGGTTTTTCGAAGGCGCTCATAGACGCAGCCAAAGAAGGAACGATATTTGGTTGGACTTATATACTATTACACTGACGCATTGAAACTTAACGCATATGGCCATATCTTCAAAAGTTAAATACATTTTTTTTTACTCTTTTGTCTCCCCCCCCCCCCACCAACTATTCCACTGGCGTGAATAACCTGGGGGGTAGGGGGAATACAAATCCTTGGAGAGTCTATTTATTCGTTATTTTAGAAGAAAAGCAATCGTACTGTTCAAACCAAGTGCCCACACGTTTTATAGCAGGGGCGTGAAATTTGCTCCTACCTGGAGAAAATATTTACGATGCGCCACTGAACATTTCTAATTCCAAAGAACGATTGAGGTGAGGGGGGGGGGGGAGAGCGGAAGAGTCAGCGGGCAGGTAGAGAAAAGGGGGAAAAATGAATGGTCTTGTTTGTGGGGGGGGGGGGGGGTAGGAGAACGGAAGAGAGAAATTTGTTTTATCGTGCACATGAAAAATGTAATGCGGAGGGCGCCATTCATGACAGACATTTTTTGGTTAGAGGTATAAACTTTCGGACAAGGAGTGGAGGGAGGGAAGGTGAAGCTACTAAATTTGTAACGTAACACACCGAACGGAGTGTAAGGCCCAAAAACAAATGGCTGATTGGCTATAAGAATCTGGCTATCAACTAATTTGCTACCAAACGGGACAAAAGGCAAAATGAAACAATAAAATCTCATCAGTCGTCTCCATCGGTAACAAAAGGCGTGGAGGGGCGACGTGAAATGAAAAAAAAAAAAACACCGTTCATTGTTTCTATTAAGCCTAAAAGGGAAAAAAATACTTATGTTAAGCCCTTGAATACGCTACATTTAAATCTGCGAAAAGATTGTGTTAGTAAAACATTGTTGATGTTTTGATAAAAAAAAAATCGTTTGTCTTTTTGCACTTATGCAAACAGCGCAAGCAGGTGAGTAGTTATGATTTGATTACGAATTAACAATTTTTTTTCAGAAAACAAAATAATAAAGCACATAACACAACGCAGTTATCACGTTGGTCAAACGAAGCATTTTTGGGGGGGGGCTAAAAATAGGGCAGTAAGGTACTCAAAAGTCCGCTTGTTTATTTTTTAACTTAAAAATAAGAACTATTTTGTGTGTATAAAACAAGTGCTAATAAATCCGTACAGCTTGAACTGATAGGCAATAAATAATTAACAACAACCGGAAGCATCGAATGGTGCTGCCTGGGCCTACTGGCGTATCCGTTGAGACAGCGGTTTATGCTTAAAGGTGGGTTACCACCTAGGACGATATATGGTAAACTGCGTTTACCGGACTAGCAGATTCACGATTTAAAGCGCAGCCAGCATCGATACCTCCGCTTTGAGATTATGGGATGCCAGCCGCCATAATGATTGGCATGGGAGACACAATGTTTGAGAAGCACTAGTCAGACGAGTAGGGAAAAACACGCATGGCTCCAGTTACACTGTGATTCTCTTTGCAAATTTATCCTAGCACAGGAAAAAAGTTTGCACTAATTTTCCAATAGCTGTTTGATTTTAGAAATTGATTTTTGCATCATTTTTAAGATATACAGTGTTTTCACATTTTTGGTAACTTGCTCAATACATATTTACCTGCATCGCACAATTACGACAGAAATGATGCATTATGAGATGTGTATTCTAGAACGATATATGTAAACCGCAATATGGTAATCCTACGATATATTTATTTATTTATTTTAATTACAAAATTATTGTAATAAAGAGCATGACAGCAATTTCAAATTAAAACAACAATTTCATGAATCTCATTCAGGCGAGAGCAGAGACGAGACAGGCGTGAATTGGGTACATTAAGTGGTGCCGCCATATTCTTCTTGTCTGAATGATATTCGCAAAATTGTTGTTTTAATATGAAATTGCTGTTATGCTTTTTATAGGGGGTTACAATAATTTTTAAATAAAATAAATAAATAAATATATTGTAGGATTGGCCTTTGGCGAATCTCATCAGATCTCATTCAGACGAGAGTTGGAAGTTGGCTGGCGCCATGTTCATTGCAGACGTCGGCCAAGCGTTGAATGGAAGGCAGATTGCGAAGGTTTGTAATGCATTGTTTGTAGTACAGTTGCCACCCCCTGTTGCCACCTAACGAAAGTCTGCCGCACCTAGCCCTATCGAGTTCTCTTTAGCGTTCCTCGCAACAAGCAAAGAAATGCACAATGCAATGTCTTTTAACACAATAAACAATCCACGTGCCTCCTTAAATAGTAGTAAAAATTTGGACCGTCCTCGTGCACCTGAGAGCCTGTGAAGGTTAGCGATATTACAGTCGCCAGCGTATTTTCTTTATATTCTACCGTGGTGCCATCTATTGGCATTAATATTAATTTTTTCAATATATCTTTGCGCATTTCTTTGCTTGCTATGAACAAGCGGTAGACAGAACTCGATGGCGCTGGATGCTGAGGACTTTAATTTGGCAGCAACCCACCTTTAATGGTGGTAAAGTTAAAATGTGAAAAAGACTTCACACCAAAAGCTTAAACGTAGCCCACCCAGATTTTTAAGGAACATTTAACAAGTATTGGACAAATTTAAAATAAATTTCTATCCGCTCCACCTACAATAGGCCAAAGCATGTGTCCTAGTTATAGTTAAAGATACATCCCGTTCGTAATTAGAGCAGTACAGTTAAATAATAAGTTAAATGTAACTATTTAAAATTTAGCATGATTCTATTAACCAAGTTAATCGCACCCAATAATACTTTGGATGTTAAATGAAAACTTGAAGATTGCTACAGTGAGTAGCAATCTTCAAGTTTTCATTCGACTTTCGAACTATTAGTCGGTGCGATTAACTTGGCTAATAGGATTGACCTTGGCGGCCTTTCCTTGGTTGAATGATATCACTACCTTCCAAGGCCGATCGTTTTTGGAAACTTGGCGGGTTTTTCTACCAGTTTTAGGTCTAGGAACAGTCAGTCATGGCAAAGGAATAATGAACCCTGTGCATCGTTTCTCAAGTGTAACATAAGGTGACAACGAGTCTAATTTCATGCGGTGGGATGTAGAAAGTGTTGATGATGGATGTTGTACTTAATGGCAACTCGTGCGCAAACAGCTGCCATGCCTAAACCCATTTATTGATGTGGTAATAGAAAATTAAAACAGTTTCGAGTGGGAGAGATCTTTAAAAGTGGGTAAAAAAGGTAAAAGAATCACAAGTGGCTAAAATTTGTTCTATGATACAATAGAGACACATTTAAAACTTGATGACTGGGAATATTGTGCATCCATACATAGAGAATAAATTCGTATAAACCAAATAGGTTTGCGATGCAGTCAATAGCAGTCACTGGGATTCTTGGAAAGCTGCTATGGATCGTGAAATAGCAGCTTTAAACGTATTAGAAGTTTGGGACCGCGTTAATAGATCCCGGGGGAAAAGGCTCACGAGAAATAAACCAATTTTTTTGTCAAAAATCCAATTAGGACGGCACTCTTCAAAAATATGAAACTAGGTTGGTGGCTTGGGGTAATTTCAGAAGACCCAGTCAAGATTTTGTCCAAGTCTACACCCTGGTTTATTAAGAGTGATTCATTTAAATTTATTTTGGTATTTACAGTGAGCAGGCTTTATTTCCTCCATACTAGAGACGTAAAAATGCCTATTTACATGCCCCCTTACCGAATAGAATATTCCTAGTGTTACCAGTTGGGTATTATAAAAACAAAGGAAATACGGTTCGTTTATTAAAAATACATTTTACAGGCTAAAGCCGATGAGAATTTCATATTTGAAGACGCATCGAACGTATTTAAACTGTGGGATGTCTCTGAGCAAGATTCACCCAAGTGTGGTTTATAGGATAATTAAGGAAAATTGGAAATTAGCCATCAGCGAAAATTATGCACTAGAAATAACGTAGCTCAGTAAGCCGCCTTTATGCACTTACGTTTCGTCGGAGTGGCATGACCCGGATTCGAACCGGCTACCCAGTTCGCAGTTTGCTGCGGTAATGTCATCGTGTGGCCGTGGAGCCCTACCTCTGGCTGGATTGGTGGGGAAGACGGCTTGGCTTTCCGCCATTTTGTTATTTTGGCTTGTTTCGTGCCATCAGCGCTGGTGTCATGTTTATCCATCAAGATGGTTAACGATTGTCGGATTTCTGGTTGCGGCAACAAAATAGGAGTAGAGGGTTTGTCCTTATTTAGATTTCCAGCGATTTCCAGCGAATTCCTTCCTCCACGGCTAAACCAGGTAACGTCGTTTATTTACCCCACCACTACAAGATGGCGGCACGCGTTGTGCGGTTGCCATGAGCAACGGACAGCGATGACGGCGCTCTATTGGCACGGTTTTAACATTGTAAGCATTTACTCGACCGATGTCGGAATTAGCTAATACAGGTAGCGTCGTTACCATGGCAACGTTACCTTTTCCATTGCGATTAAATTCTAATTGCGAGTATGCAACTGCGAGTCGTTGCGTAAACGCGCCCTAACTGTCTCTGCGCACAGCCACCTACAGTAAAGGCCGGATCAGTTCAACACAAATTAGGCGAGTAAAATCAACCATTGACATAGTAGGAAGCGCAAGTTTGTTAGGTGCTGCCATCTCTACACCAAGCGGCGAAATTTCAAACTAACCTACCAGGGTTCAAAATTCTGTCAACAGATGACGCCACTTGGCAAACTTGCCGCGTCGTTATTTGATTCGCCGTTTTGCGGAGCATTGTGGGAGGCAAAGATGATACGGCCTTTACTGTAGGTGGCTGTGCTCTGCGTCAGTGAATATGGACGACTATTTATTTGTTGGCCCTGACGGCATAACAGACGAACTTATTTACACAAAAGGTTAATAGCTCATCGTAGTAGAAACTATGAGTACCTTTATCTGACTGAGGTTACTATGAATTGCAATTTTTTCCCCCTTTGGGCACACCTAGAATATTGAAGAGTTCTGTGATGCATCTTGATTAGTAACCAGGAGAAGGTAAAGGTATTTCTCATTATTTTTGACAGATGGCTGGGGCAATAATAGCTTGAAAACGACAAACAAAAGATAGGTATGCTTAGTTCGGCCAAATCCAAATTAACAGATATGGTTGAATGAGTAAAAGATCTGACGTGGACGAAGGAATTTGTATGTATGTTTAGTATAATGACAAGGCTCGCGAAATTCCATAATGAATACAGACAGCATGCCAATGAATAACGTGGTGTAAAGCTTGTCACATATTGCTGTCTCCAAACATTATTTTAAGACGTTTTGGTTTATTCTGGACAAGGTTGAATGAATAAGTAATAACGAAAAAAGCTGAGAGAGAGAGACGAAATTAGGCTGAAATTAGGTTTGGGAATTTAGGGTCAGAACTTCAGGGTTAAGTTAGGTTTGGGGTAAGGATTAGGTTTGGATAGAAGCCTACCAGCAAAAAATTCCTAGGCTTGGGGACCTCCTAGCAGGGAAGAGGAGAGGACCAGCCAGGAGGCTGGCCCGAAGGCTAACTGATTTTGCATTGCCGGGCGGCTGCTTTTATGCGATTTGGTTACCCCTGGCAACCGCGAAATAGCCTGGGTATTATGGGTAAAGAAGTTTCTCGAAGGTTCTAGATACAGGAACCGGAAAGGAAATTACAAGGCATGCGCACATCAAAGTAAGATTAAACCAGACCTTTAAGCTTGGCCATCAGCCCCAGCAACATAAGTCCACAAGATTTGCAACAAATAACGCTTCATTACTGGATGGCCCACTTGGTACACTTACCATTCAAGCACCACGTCCGCCGCTCTACATAACGACATGGTCAGTAAACTATCTGGCCCAACCTACAATCATATTAGGGGGTAGACAAAATGGCCGCCACGAGTTGCCAATTTCATATTTTCGAGGTCTGTTTGGGAAGCAGCCAAGTAATTCGCATGGGTGAATTTCTGTATGGAAAGTCCCGCCTTCTACTGTCGAACAGCGGCAACTGACAAAAAGCTTAGTAATTCACTTAATAATAACTTAATCCCAGTAATCACCCGGAAAATAGCATACACGTAAAAATAAATAAATTTCCGTATTTTTGCCACAAAGCTATTAAATTTCACGACTGCACCTAACGCTTCAGTAAATAGCGCCATGTTTGTTTATCCAGAAAGTGTTTCAAGGAAGGCTGCATTTTTGTACGGAAGGTGTTGCCCTCGGTTCACAAAAAGAGGCAACAAGACAAATCAATCGCACCAGTGGCGCTTTCGGCGGCCATATTGTCCACCCCAGTCTCGTAGGCTTTTTTCATCCAAGATCCAGCCACTACTGTAGTACTGCCCACATGACGATTAGTTGTCATATTTACCACCAGAGCACCGCCCGTGGGACAAAAGCGGAACTGACGTTTCAGCCAGGTGACCAGCTCCTGCCATCTGTAGAAGAGAGAGTATAAACAATATTATTATTTGTCTGATATCGACTAGTGTGTTGCGTGCCGACACTTCATACTAACATTACGCAGTAAATCGCAAACCAAAACTCAGTTTTAACTTTCAGAGTCATTTTTTTTCTGGAACTGGCTACGTGGGACAACAGGGAGTGGTCGCGTGCTACAGCTCGCACACCACGTTTTGATCACCAGTTTTCGTCGTACTACCGCATCTAAATTTAGGAGCGAGTGAATAGGACTAATGATATAATAATTGTGTTAAACTGGCGTTCCAGGCGAGCAAGGATTTCGTAGCAAATATGTTAACAAAACCTTCAGTTAAGGGTAAATTGTTGAGATTTTATAGGGTCATAAAACTGCTTTTGAGGGTAATTTCTTTTCAACATAAGTTAAATGAGAGTTTTTCTTTGTCCGCATTCATTGTATTTATCACGATAGGTGCATTTCATCGACGTAATGTTTAAACATTTGTTGTTTTGTACGCCAATACATTATTTTTTATTATACTTACCGTTAAGTTTTATTACACTTTACTTTTCAACGGGCACATTCAACGGGACATTCATTCATTCAACGGGACATTTCAACGGGCACAAAGAAATTAGGTCAGGAGGCAAAAATATAAATTTACGCTGACAATAAAAAAAATTTATATAAAATCATGAAGAAAGAAAGTAAGGTTAAATACTTAGGATACTGCATTGACAATAAATGGAAGCATGAAGATCATGTAGACAACATTATTACAAAAATAAAAAAACTAATGCCTAAATTATATCAAATAAGAAAGGCAATAAACGATAGAAATAAAAAACTAATTTACACAGCGTGGATTGAAGCAAATTTGCTGTATGCCTGCGAAATCTACAGTAATGCAAGCAAATACATGTTGAATAAATTACATAAATTACAGAATAAAGTACTAAAAGTATTGTTTCAAAATAATAACGTGAAGGAAATCAGAGATAGACATAAAATACTTAATGTAAAAAATCTATGCAATTATACGATAACAATAAGAAATTTTTTTCCATTAACAAATTTACTTCAAAATCAAAAAGCGAAATCGAAACTTAGAAAAGACCATTTATTCCTACCTTTATGGTCTAATAAATACGGAAAAATGACGACTGTATATAATTCTCCGAAAAACTTCAATAAAATACCAAACACATTAAAAACAATTAAAGGATATAATGAACTTAAGCAAAAAATGAAAAACTACTGGATTAATTATGTTGATGGGGATAAATAAATGAATTGAGGGGTTTTTGATTCAGAGTTAATTTGTTGAGAAGTTGTATAGGGTTTAAATATAAAATTGAAAAATGGCTAAATGATCGTTTCTGACATACATTTTTGAAGAGAACTGTATAAAGAGTGCTATAAGGTACTAGAAAGGAGAAGTACCAAATTATGCAATATAGTTTATGGTTCTGTTGGTTTTGTTTTTTAAATTGCTAGAAATGTATATTGCTTTGTTGATGTATGATATTGTAATGTTGCCACTAATAAGTGTTTGTTCACTTCGTGGCATCTTTCTTTCTTTAATAAAAAAAAAAAAAAAAAAAAAAAAAACTACTAAGCTTGGTATCAGAGGAAACTCAACTAACACTATAGTTTGTTCCACATTATCTTTGCAGGATACTGACTGTATGACGCCATGTTTCCTTGCGCTACGAGTGCAAAAACATGTATATCACACTTGCAGACTCTACACAGTTACAATTAAAGTTTACGATTGGGATATTTACGTGTTTTTGCACTCGTAGCGGAAGGAAACGTGGCGTCATACAGTCAGTTTCCTGCAAACATAATGTGGAACAAACTATATTACTTAAGATTTAGTACTGATTGGAAATATTCTTTTTTTTTTTTTGGCCCGTGGAATCGTTACCATGACTCTGCACCTGTGTCGATGTAATATAATGTGATTTTTGTCTCACATAGTAAAACAGAAACTGTAGGACGATTGTCTTGGCCCCATGTTTAAGCACAACTGCATCTGATAAGTCATTCGTTGATTATTAAACATTAATCGCAAGCATGATGGGCGATTGGATACCACAATTGTTGTAAAGTGCCAGTCATTGTAGACGTTAATTCGTTTTCAATTGTCATCATGTTCATTGTTCTATTTACCTTTTTTATCGGTATTTACAGAGTTTATTAATAATTTTCTGTTCATCGGATCAGATGCCGTTTTACGGTCCACGATGTGTAACATATGAACCACAATAGAATTATAGTTAGAAGCACACCCCACACTTAATTAGAGAAATACGATAGAATAAGGTCATAAACGTAATAATTTAAGTGGGCCTAAAAACGCCAGCTAGTCCTTATGGCAAAGGAACAACGAATCCTGCACATCGTTGCTCATGCTCTAATGTAAGCTAACTACTTTGCCATTCGAGGTATGACGAGGAAAAACGGGAGCATAATAAAAAAAAAGGATGGAACGAATTACTCCGGACCAAGTCTAATTTCATGTGGTGGGATCAAGATGGCCTCAATTATCTAGACACACGCTAGTGTGTCGCCGCCAAGCAGATGTTTAATTGTTGTCAAAGCTCAGTTGTTGTTCGAGTCCCAGTCGGGGCAGTTGTCTTTTCTTTCTTTTTCAGATTAGTGTATCGTGTATCCTCACAAGGCCACTCTTTAATGCACTGTTTGTTCATTTAACCTTTACTTTGTGATTTATTCGTTATGTTGAAATTTAGTTTGTTTTTTTCTATCTCGGAGGAGCATGGCCTTTTTGTAACTTGACGTAGCAAGTGTGTCTAATTGAAGACTCACACTGTGAATCATAACTATCGTTTGCTGTATTAGTAGAATTTCCAAATCAGGCCGGGTTTTCGGGTTTATGTAAAACCCGAGTTTTCCCGGGTTCCCGGGTTTTACATAAATTAGAAAAAAAGATGCAACGTAAGTCTCATCTTACTAGCTTACTCAAATTTTTTTTATGTAAAATGCTAATATTACATAAAATAAAATGAAGTAAACTAGGAACATTATTAACTTTTGCACACTTTTTTTGCAAGTTTCCTAAACCTCTTAAACATATCCTATAAGTTTACATTTAATATTCCAGTCCGAACTCGACATGAGTATAACGATTTTGAAAGTAGGACCTCTGGTAGCATTTTTCCTTTAAAACTTGAATCAACTTCCGTAAACGATTAAAGGGTTGCGTCCGCGTAAAGAAGCCACCAGCTGAGCTGGATGAAGGCCACAGCCGGAACAAGAAGAAATCAAATAAACAGTACTGATTGCTATGGCAATGGCAGAATAAAGTGGCTTTCCTGTTTGCCGAAGTCCTGCAGTTTGATAGCACACTCGCATCGCACTTGTCTTTAACTTACGTAATGGAGCGAAAATGAACAAACACGCATCCATTTCACACAAAGTTAAACTTGAAATACCCGCAAATCGTTGTTTTTTGGGGGGGTGATGCGAACAGTAAAATAAAAGTGCCATCTGACTGGCAAAGCACCAACATTGACATAAATTTTCCTACTTTTGTATATTTCAGCCAAAGTCTTGGCCTTGTTCACAAAAAATACACAGATGAAAACATGAATAAAATGTGCTTATGCTCGTTTTATTCAGGTTTTTATATGTGCATTTTTTGTGAACAAGGCAAAGATTTTAGCTGAAATATAAAATTTTCGTGCTTTTATGTCATTGTGGGGCTTTGCCAGTCAGATTGCACTTTTATTTTACTAAAAACATTATTACTATGCCCCGAGTTTTCGGGTGCCTGGGGTGGAAACCCTACGTATTAGTGTTGGTGGTTGGCTTATTCTGGTGTGTATTGTGTTCCTGTTTCAGGTTTTTACTGAAGAAGGTTCTGGCATAGAACTGAAAATGTTACCTATTAAATTGTGAGTTTGGGGGAAATCCCGTGGTCCAAGGATTGTGTTTTACAATACCCAACCCTCGTCTTATGTTTTTGTATACTGCAAATAGGAAAACTGTACTCCAGCCATACACTCAAATCGTCAGGTCTTCGGCATCTTAATTACTCATTTTGTTGGGGTCGTTTCCTGAATTGGTACAGTCATGGCAGCAGTTAAAGAAAAATAGTGCTATGAACTTTGCATATAATTGTTCGTATTTCCAGTGATGAATGGGTGGAAAAATTACAGCAAATTATTATCTTTGAATAATTGATAAGCAAGTGACCTTCACGGCCGAGAAAATGGTGACTTCTCACTTTATAACTATACCCTGTCTAATCCTTAGAGTGACTCAGGTGGCGACGGGTGTGTGTGTGTGTGGGGGGGGGGGGGGATGCGCAGGGAAATAGGATTTTCACTTACTGCCTGAAATCCAAGTAGAAAGTAGGCTTCGCTGAGATGCTCAGACATTGTATGATTAAACTACTGTCGTGCAGGGTCACCTGTAATCCAGTCCCCTCACATCTCCGTCGTGGATCAACCTTAGCGTGAGACAGGGTGTAGTTTTTCTTATACGTTTGATAAGCCTATTGGTGGTAAGTTTATTTCTATTGCGTAATTTTTATTTTTAATATTGACAAGAAGCTAATAGTGTGTTTGCTAGTAGCGAATCTGGAAAAAATGAGCATGGGTGATCGAGTTAAAGCCCGGATGATTTAGCGGATTGCTGGAACTCAATTTTTTTCATTTGCACTCATTTTGGATTCAATTTTACGCAGCAAATTCCACTTTTGCACATAAATACAATGATCCCAATACTGACTCGCATGGGGCACAGATGGATAGGAAAAAATTAGTTTTGAAGAATTACTTTTGAAAAACGATTACAGATGTTTTTGCGTTAATTCCTAAGTATTAGGCTTCATGGCTTCGGACGGGCAAGTGCCAAATTTGCCACCTAATTGTTTAAAGTTGGGCTTTTTCTTTAAGTATATCTTGATGAATGTCGATGCCCGATCTTATAAGTGTAGAAAACGGATCACGTTGATCGGCACTAATTGGACACAATTATTTGAACTCTCCGAGTTCTGAGACATGATTTTACTCGTTATCTGATGTTCATAAATAGTACCTAGAAAATGCTATTAGCAATTATGAAGGTGTCATGTCCTCTATCACGTCTTATCGTAGGATGTCTTCCAATTTTCTATTTAAGATGAATGTTACGAGTGTTTTCAGTTTTGGCAGTCGAGATTCCGTTAAAGATTCAGTTGAAATTCAGTCGCGATTCCGTTTTTATTCAGCCGAGATTCCGTCTCTGCAAAAAAATTTAAGGACATGATTGTCAGCCATCCATATCTGTTACCAGTGTGCAAAACAGACTCCAGTGCTGTAGTTTTGCTGCGCTCCCAGCCGTAGCCATGGCGCCAGAAGGCGAGAGGAACAATTTTGCTAGGTAATTCTGAGGATCTTTTACATGCCACAATCAACGCGAGCACTAGGCATGACAGTACCCTTCTCTTCCCGAAAATGCCAGGGGTGGCTGAGGTCAGGATCGAACCAGAGACCTCCTGCACATGAAATGGTCGTGCTAACCATTAGGCTACCTTGCCCTTAGAGACTGCAGAGCGTGCAATACGGTACTCCATATCCTGAGGAAGTAGAAATGTTAAAAATGTGAATAAGGTGTCACATGAAAGCAATAGGCTTATTTTCAAATACCCTGATAGGTCCTAAATGCCGCACACTAACGAAAATCCACCCCACGTAAAAATCACCCATCACTCAGCTTACACCGCAAAATAACTGATGTCATAAATTGTTGATCGATTTTTTTTTTGCGTGGAAGTCTCGAAGTTTTCAATTCAATTCAATTATGTTTTATAGGGGCTCCAGTCCTTGGCCATGCCCCCACACTACATCTACACAAAAACATACCACTCTCTCTACATCACCATCACTACTCTACATCACCATTACAGCTCTACAAAACCATTACAGAAAATACGAAGAGACTTGAGCGACATATTCCGTAATCAGTTCGGAACAACAACAACATCCATCAACAATGGATTGGGGGTAAGGGTAAATCTCTTTTAAGAGCTCAACTATGGATTTCTCCAGCAAAATTGTGCCTCTCAGCGTCATGTGGCCGATAACCCAGTTTGGGTTCATGCTCTCTAAAAAAACAAACAACAGCTATGCATTTTTTAGCTTGCAATTGGTAGGTAGCTTTAGTTCTCACTATTATGTAATGCAAGCTACTTTCTTTATTAATCTGTAGGATTACAAATACATTAAAAGTATTAACTAAATAGAAAATTTCGTTAGAAAGATGTAAATAAAAAATTTCATCTTTCATATCTTAATTTTTTGCTCAAACTTTTGCAACTTGACATTGAATTATTTAGACATAGTATTCAAATAATTAAGAGAAAAATTTACGTAAGAAAATACAAAAAAAAATTCATTGAAAGGATGTTGAGAATCTTTTAACGTTTGCGTTTATAACATTTCAAACAGCAAGATTTGACCAGTAATGTACACCTTTGGGCATAAAAAATGATCGCACTGTATCGAGGTTCAAGTAGCCCAACAACAATGTAAACTTTTTCATTGTTGTAAATAAGAACATACGTCACTAAAGGTGGAAGGAATTCTCCATTGTTGATGCCAAAGAGTGGTATTGTTGAATGGCATTGTTTAAAGCCCCAGTATAATGAAAACGATCATTTTTTATGCCCAAATGTGTACATTTTATACCTTTAATAACATACTGTTATATACTCCTTAGCGAAGCAAGGTATGACACGTTTGCTTTTTTTTTAGTATAGCTATAGAACGACTGACGTATGTACATGACGAACGTTATATGCACACGAATTTCGCCGTTTAACAACAACAAACTGCGTGCTCTTAAAGTTTATGTTAGACCTCTTTTGGAGTATGCGAGCCCGGTTTGGTCTCCACACCTTCTGCGGGATATTGACCATCTGGAGTCGGTTCAGCGCAGGTTTACAAAGTCACAAACTGGAATGAAACATTTGCCGTATTATTTACGGCTCAAAGCACTGGGTATTGAATCACTGCAGTTGCGCCGCTTAAAGGCCGATCTTTTACTGGCTTTCAAGATACTGCGTGGTCTGCTTTCGGTCGATCTTCCTTTATTTGAGCTCAGCACTGTAAATTGGACGAGAGGTCATAGCCTAAAACTGAGCGTACCTAAGACACGATTGACTTGCCGCAGAAATTTCTTTGCCGTAAGGGTGGTACCCGTCTGGAATTCACTGGAGGAGCACATGGTTATGGCGCCAACGGTACTTCCATTCAAGCGCCATCTAATGAATATGGATCTGACTCGCTTCCTCAAGAGGCCCCAATTTTGTGGCAGCCATTGATTTTATTTTTCTTCGCACTGGACATGCAGTCACTGCATCAATCTATCTTTCTAATTTTTACTGCATCAACTTTTTATTGACAATTGACTTAATCTGGTCAGGCTCTTTATTTTTTTTTAGGCTAACAGTTAGTGGCTATTCAGCCCTTGTTAGTCCTGTTGCTCCTGCAACGAATATTTATTTATTTATTTATTTATTTATAACACCTGGCTAAGCAAGACACGACATCCGATAAAAGGTCATTGGCCAATCACTATTGCACTCAATTCGTGTGGAGGCTGAGCTAGTACACAGTAATGTGCTGTCAGTGCTGAGCGTATTAAATGTTTACGATTTTATGACTTTCGTAATGGGCCAGGAAGAAGGCGAGGGTCTTGTCTGGTGCCGGGTTGGGGTGGGGGGTGGAGAAAGGCAGTGAGTAAGGCAAAAATCAGAGCGAAATTCCGCATTTGTGTAGCTTTAAATAACTCAATTTCACGTAGGTCTACATGTACATTTTTTTTGTGGCGCTTGGGGGGGGGGGGCGCTGAAAGAACAGATTCTGTCTGCTAGTATAATACGAATGCTTTGAACGTGGGAAGATGACGCTAAAATCAGCGAATATCTGCAAGCGACGTGGCTAGTAAATATTAAAAAGAGTTACTTCGCAACTTGTATTCCGAATACTTATTACAATGAAACAAAGCCAAAAAATGTGTAAAAAAAAAAAAAGAAAGAAAAGAACGCTCAAGCCGCGCATCCTTACAAGTTTCACAGGTCTGCGATACTTCCCTCTCTGGTGTGCAAGCGTCCTGCTTGACACGCCATGGAAAATTTATTTCAGCCTGCCACTGCTGCCTGACCTGTAAAAAAAGTGATCCCAAGACATCTCTTCGTCCTGAATTATTTTAATAGTGATGTCAGTATGCATGATGACGAAAGAGAGCGTTCGGTTTATTTAACGGTAGATGCTCCGCCACTTCTTCCACACGATGACGAGTTTCTTTATTTATCGGTGCAGGTTCTTTGCCACTCTCAGACCGTAACTTGAATTGACGCGTAAATATGCCTATTAAAGCCATCCAGCTTAGCCACCTTTGTTTTTGAAGTTATTCTGTTGCTGAAGTCAATTAGCATTTTTCTGTCAAATGTTAATCAAATAATGTTTGTCTCTGCCATTTGTGATGTGTGTTTATATTAGCTAGTAAGTAAAGCGAAGGTGGAGTTTGATCTGTGGCTTCATTCATTACTATAGCTGCCAGACTAAATCAAAATTGTACCACACCAAAATCTTTGGTGGAACGAAAATTCTTGCTTTATTAAAATAGGACTACAGAACTTCTGACGATAAGCTGGGTTTTGTAAATAATTTTAACCATTAGCATCACTAGATTTTCAAACTAAAGAATTAACACATACTGCTGCTAGAGCAGGTGAGTGTATGAAAAGGTTAGCAAGGTGAAGAAATTCCACCTTTCTAGGTCTAATTTCATCAAAAATTTAATATGGGCAACCCAGTTCATATAGATGCAGTTTTGCGAGGATACGTTAAGCGAGTAAACCTTTAAACACCAGTATAAATAATTATAAACAACAGAAAAGGGGGCATTTCTTTGATTGATATTGTTGGGTAGCCTTGAGCTGATGGTATCCGTTTATTTAGTACTGAGCACAACAAAAACTATGTTTCCATATAGTCTTCAATGTGTGGGAAGGCCATGGATGTGGTGGTAATAATTTGAAATATGATTTTAAGGGGTCCTTTGGTTACTCAGTGTGGTTCACAAGGCCTTAGTAAGGAGAGCAATTTTCTGCAAACTGATAAAAAAATTTGACTTCCAAATAGTGAAAGTTCAACTTTATACAAATTATGATTGCTGGGCTCAAGTGGCGATTCTCCTTCGTAATTAATTGGTACAGGAACCAAGAATACTATTGGAGTCGGTAATGAAGAAGGTAACAGTGAAACCGGTAGAGCAATGGATCTTTTTTTAACTAATGGTGCAATATTGTTGAAGATTCCGCTGATATTGTTTTGTCACTTCTCTCCCTTCTCTCCCTTGGCGCTAATGACCGAGCTGTCTATGCGCCATTAAGCCTCAATCCTCCCCCCCCCCCCCCTTCATTCTGCCCTATTGCATTTTGCATGCAGCAGAATTCCATGGAAAATCAGTCAATTGACATCGCAGTTTCTTCAGAGTTGTTAGCTTGATTGTCTGAGTGAAAGCGCATTTATAACCAACAACACCTTCTCGTGGACTGAAAGCTATTTTCTAGTCTATCATTGTGTATTAATAATCAGTTGCCAGTTGTAAAGTTTGTCCACATTATGTTTGCAGGAAACTGACTGCATGACGCCACGTTTTCTTGCACTTCAAAAATATGTGGCTATCACACTTGTATAGACGCTACACAATTACTGTTAACGTCTACGAGTGAGATATTTACGTGTTTTTTGCACTCGTAGTGGAAGCCAGTTTCCTGCAAACATAATGTGGAACAAACTGTATAAAGGAACGTGGCAATGCTTAAACATTTTAAATGTTTATAAATAACAACAAGGACAAAAAAAACAAGCACACAACAATAATTTTAAACATTCTTACTGCATTGACGTCATTTCTCACTATTTCCGAAACATGGATTGTCCCACAAAGAACAGCTCCTATAGGTGATCAAGCTAACCACGGTAGCAAACCAAAATTCAGAATCCAACATGGCTCCAATTTCGGGTTTCTCGAGGCATCGAATGAGGGCATTCCGAAACCAGTCCTCCATTTTGGACTGCCATAGGAATTGTTTTCTTGTTGTCATAAATCGATAATGTCATGCTGTATACTTCATGCTTCTTGTTGTGAGAGGAGACAAAGGGGTCCGTCTGTATCGCTGTCTGGTTACTATGTACAGACAACTAGAAAGCCGCAGGCCGTGGTAGAGGCGAAATCAAACAGAGATTTTTGCATACTAAGTGGAAGGTAGTGAGCGAGAAAATCTGCGTTGTGAGTCGTTCCATAAACACACCCTAATCCATTCTTCACGGAGGTATTTTTTTTTGTCCTGTTTTCTTCGGGCTTTCGTGAAAATTAAAGGATATGAATTGCAGCCGACGAATCTAGATGTGACCGGGCATTGTATATGTTTGCCATTCAGTTATGCAAGCCAAATTTTCAAAATGTTAGGCAATCTTAGAAATCTCTTGTTTTCAGAAAACGAACGGTTGCAGTTTGACATTCTATTTCGGATTCCCATGGATGTCCTTAGCAACCCAAACTAACCAAGATGTTGTTTGATTTAAGTTTCTTGAAACACGGGTTCGTTCGAATCGTTGTGCATATCTTCCATTTCAATTACGCTGAACGTTCAAGGAGTAACATGTAGGCCCCTTTCCCCCCCGCCCACCCTTTTACTACTGTGTTTTGGTTCTTCAATAAATGTTAATATTCGACTTTGACAGAACTGTTTGTCCAAATAAGAGGTGTGGAGAACAATTTTTTCGTTCATTCGCCGCTACTTTGCTTGATCAGCAGCAACACATGGCGCACCTTCTCATTTAAAATTCCTTAGAAATATTCGTTTGGGGGAGAGTCCTTAACTGGGCCCGGGGAGCTTTAAGATAGGTTCTACAAACTCTACAGTATGTGATTTAGTGATGAGGAATTTTGTACAACTTTCTTAATTCCGTACTTGTAGGAGAAAATAATTATTTGATGGTCTAAAACACCAATATAAAACATCAAACAATTACGAAAAGAGGCATTTCTTTCCATTTAAATTTAACTTATGAGTAGATGCTACGATGTAGAGTAGCCTTGAGCTGATGGTCTGCGTTTATTTAGTACTGAGCGCAACAAAAACTACAGTTCGATTTAGTCTTCAGTGTGTGGAAAGGCCATGGATGTGATGGCAACAATTTGGAATTTGCCTTTGATTTTAAGGAGTCTTTCGGTTTACAGGGTAATTAAGTCTTGTTCACAAGGCCGCATTTTTTAGGTGTTTTTATCACATTTATTGTGATAAAGACCAATAATTATATTGCTGAAAATTATACCTGTTTTTATATGTACTTGTGGGGTTTCATGTCTGTCAGTGGACCACCTTCGAATTTATCAACCAGACATGCAAAATTATCATTTTTACTGCATGGTCATAAGAATTTAAACCTCCAAATAGTGAAAGTTCAACTTTAGTAAAAATAAGTTTTTCTCTAGTTAGTACAATCTGTGTCGACACGAACTATCGACTTCGGCGTAAAGGGAACAAACGGTCGAAAGTGAAAACACGAATGCGGAAAAATGCATCCATGCTTTAATATTCTATTAGCTTTTTTTTTTCTTCCTCTTTGGAGAAAACTCCAGCGAGAGACTAGCTCGTAGAACCAAACCGAATTGATTTTGTCTCTGAATTAAAATATCGATTTCTGAACGTGCTCTACAAAAGCTGATCATTACACTTGCAAACGTCTTTTGGAGTTGGTCCATATTGTCATTTGGCAGTAGGGTTCAATATACTGCACTATGTTCCAATACATTTAAAAT
>JAHWFP010226889.1:1042-18165 GCA_023313725.1 Lithobius niger
AAATACTACATACTGAAATACTACATACTGAAATACTGAAATACTGCTTACTGAAATACTACATACCGAAATACTTAAATTCATTCTACTATCCGACGTATAATATATTTATTGCTACGCAGTTCATGTTACGTTTTTGTGGATTTATGGCACTAGGCGTGCAACATGTCAGCGTGAATCTGGGTTGAGGAGAAAATTGAATCATATGTAAAAAGCCACCTTAGTTAACCTGGTTACGTACGGCCACATTATTTGTTGTTTGTTCGTCCTGTTTTTTAATTGTGATTCAGGTGATTCGGGTGATTCGGAGTTAGTTTATCGCCGATGGGTGTACGGCAATTCTCGCGTGGAGGTACCGTTAGTTACATTGTAGGTTAACTAATACGTCCGGAAAAGCCGTGGCCTGACAAGTTTTAGTGGGCTTAAAAAAAAACCGTTTTTTTCGTGAAGCTTTTTTTCGGGAGAGAAAATGCAACGTATGATAATTCGGAAAATAGTCGACACCTATGAACTTGAGGCACGTTGTATTTGTTTGTTTGTCTGTTTGTCCTTTCCCTCTATCCCTTACCACCGACTGTTTTTCGAGAATGAAAGGGTAGCAAAAGGAACAATGTATCTTACTAGCGTACTAGCATACTAGCATACTAGCATACTAGCATACTACGCATACTAGCGTATATTGTTGCGTTTTACTGCCTGCTCTGCATCGTTTTCCAGTGGGGACCGCACGTTGGTTTGTCGTGTAATGAAGTTTGTGTCAATTTAGGGCTAGCTATTTTGACACAAACGTAAACTACACGATTGCTTACGCGGAATATATTAAAAAAAAAACCACGCATCGATTACACCGCTGCGGCCCGACCTCGCTGCAGCGCTGGGAAAATCTTCCCGTCCTAGGTTTTCTCAGGCAATGTTCCTTGAGTATAGTCTAACCGTCCTAGGCTATATTTTTGGATTAAGTAAAAGGCGTCTGGAAACCCTCCTATGCTACGATATGTCCCGTTAGAGCCCACAAGGTCAAAATAAAAAAAAAACGTGGGCTCTAACGGGACATTAGGAGGATTCCAGAAAATGACCTTGACCTACATTCTACTTTAAAAAAATATGGACACTTGTAAAAGTAAGTATGAAATATGCAATAGCTTATCTACAAATTTAGTAAGTTTATAAACACAAAAACACCTGTTGATTTTCCCCCAGTAATAAAGATTTTCTTTGAAGCATTTTGGGTAAAAATTAATCCACGAAGATTAATTTCTCATGTGCTTTCGTTCCCTTTGTCCAAAACAATACACACCACATTTCAGCTACGCCAAAGCGAGATATTTTAGTGAAACCAGAATGACACAAACCTATTGGGGGGGGGGGGATCGCGCCATCTAACGATAAAATTATTAAAATAAAAAACAACGAAACTGAAAAGTGCCAAGTACTATGGTAGCAATCTAAAACACAGACAAACCACTGCACCCTCTATGACACCAAGAAATTAATAAAATCGAAAAATGAAAGTGCTCAGTGCACCAAGTGCCATTTATTGTGAGTTTGAATAGCTGAAACAGAGACACAAAACAGTAAACCACTGAATGCTATCTGTGTAATAACTACAGCTGAAACATAGCTCCATCTATTGATAGAATAACTAACTTAGTGATCAGTGCTAAGCAGTAAACGAAGAGCCATCTATTGAGAGTTTGATAAAATACACAAACGAAAGTGAAAGCTGGCCAACCACCATCAGCTGAAGCATAGCTCCATCTATTGAGAGAACTGTAATGCACTTAACTAACTGAATGCTGTGAGCAATTGAACATAGAGCGCCATCTATTAGGCACAAATCAAATCAAACAAAAAATTAATAAAACTCAAGTGATCAGTGCTATGATCACTGAAAAAAACGAACTGAATGCTGTGAGCAACTGAACATATGGCTCCATCTATTGGGCACAAATAAAACAAAAAATTAATTAATTTTAGCCAAGTTTCTCATTTTCTCCTAGAAAATCATGTTCCAATCAAAAGTGTAGAAAACGAGTCGAGTAGCGTCGCCATTAAATTTTATCCTCAGTCTTTTATTTTCTCCAAGACGCACTGCGTGAAACATAGAATCGAGAGCATTAACCAACAACGAATTAAACTGATTTAACAAGACAGCTTTCGTTGATGAACTTAGGAACAACTGAATCACATTTTGAATCTGTTCAATAGCACCCAAGGCCGCATTTTCATCGGCGCTTCCGCCAAAATTATCTTTGTTGGCCCTACATTGCAAAGTTTCTTGATTTAAATCGCCGTGATTTTTTAACAAGACTTCCCACTCCTGAGTTTTCAAATCAATTTGGGACTGGCCTGACGTGAAATTGACGACAGCATTTTCTCCGAAGGAAGTGACTTGAACGGTGGTGTGAGGGCCCAGGGCGAAAACTCATATTGGTTACTTGCGGTCTTTAATAATAGAGGTATTAATTTTATTTTTGTTTTTTTTATGCTCTTATCCTTCAAATTCGCAATGTACCACTAACAAATGGTGCCCAGTCGGAATGACTCCTGAATTGGAGACCAAAATCATGTTCCCAATTTGCAGTTCTATTGGCGTCCTGTCAAAGCTGACCACGGTGGCTGCCTCACCAGCAATTTTATGAATGGTCTTAACCGAATTAGCTCCGACCTGCAAACCCACTTGGAATTGAATGTTGATTCGTGAGGCAAGGGCTATTACTTTAGTTATCCGACCGAGTTCGGAAGCCGTGATGTACTGTTGGCCATTTTCTGACAACCATTTAAAATTAACTCTCGTTTCTAAATTCAAACGAAAACAGTAGACACCTGAGAACTCGTAATTCCCTCCTAATCCGATTTACTTGTCTGTCTACGTATTTCTTGGTCGCTGCGTCTGCGTCACTGGATGGCTGACCCAAATTTACTAATTTCTTGTCAGCCAAACTTAAATTTCCATCGAAATCTTTACTCAAACCTATTTCATATTTCAGGTAACCTAGAGTGACTGCTTCGTTTTGACTGGTGGGAGCCCCCAAATCAAGTATTCTGTTTCCAGCTAAACTCAAATTGCCTTCTACAGTTTTGGAGAAACCAAGTGCGTTTTTAACGAACGTGACGGTAGCAGCGTCTGAGTCAGAAATAGGAGGGGCTAGGTTGGTAATTCTCTTCTGCCTGGCATTAAAATCAGTGTCTGGTCCGCTCAAGAAATCTCTTATGCGATGCCGTTTTGATCCGTTTTGCAGAGCTACCAAATTTATCGACGAAGCTCATATTTTTTTCTTCAAGTTATGGACAATTTGAAAAACGTTTTCACCCTGGAACAAACGTTGAATTACGTACAAGCAATACTGGCCACACAGTACCTCTCTAGAATCTTGGATACGTCGGTGGTTGGATAGGAAGTTACCACCGAGATATCTTTTGATCTCTAGAGGAGCTTTTAAACCAAAAGAATCGAAATAAAAACAGCAGCTGGGCCCTTGACTTAAATAACACACCCAGTGGCTTCCTGGAGCTGAGGAGTCTTGTAAATTGACTATGTCACTCTCTCCATTCCGCCGCAGACGTTGAGGAAGGAGGTCTTTGCTGAACGTCCCTCTGTAATTGGTAATGCCTAATTTTTCGGCATATCTGTTTAAATCTACGTTAGTCAGAGCCCTGTTTAATGGGACATTTGCTTCAGATAAAAACCTCTTCCAGGGTTTTGGTTTTTGGTAGTTTTTCTTTTTTGTGACATCCTTTTTTAAGTTTTTTAAGTCCGGCTCCTTTCTTTCTATATATGGCGAGCGCCTCCATGGCGGCGTTATGCCGTTTCAATTCTTGCAGCTGCCTGGCGTTATTCCTGGCCGAGTTGACGGCTCTGGAGATTCCAGAGGCTGCTCCAGCAAAACCACTGATAGCGCTCAACCCCGCCAGGGCGGGTAGGAGAGGAATTATGCCGCCAGTTTGATTACGAGAAAGTTTCAAGCTCAGTCCTCGACCTGCCTTGCGAGCCTTCAATACTTTACCGTGTTGCGTTTTAGTGAGTGGAAGCGTCACGTTCCCTCTCTTTAGCTGAGAATTGGAAAGGCGGAAAGAAGGAAGTTTGCCAGCTTTGACGTGTTTTAACATTTTTTGCTTTTGATGGGGAGTCAAAGAGACTGCTACGTTTTTGTACATGATTTTTCCTCTTTATGAAAAAAAAAATAATAAAATAAAATATACCAAAACCTCGACTTTACTCCTGTCCAATTTCAAATACTATATTCTGTTGCTAATGACCAATGCTAAAGCTTTCGTATTTTGTGGGACGGTAGCCCCGAAGCGCAATTTTACTCGCAGATCTATAACTGACGAGGACAATCTCTCTGACTGTTTTGAGACGTCGAGGGCAACCAAAGGATAATTCTTCGAGAACATACTGACTTCGTAAGCTGGTCCGGACGATCCGGACGCCAACCCGTAGTACTGCTTTCTAAAATCTACAATCATTTGATACAAGTTAGAGATGTTACCTTGCGCAAAATTTACATTTAGATCGAGAAACAGGTAACGTTCGGAATTGAGCGTTACGTGTACGTCTGTAAAGCTGCAATGATCGAAGACTGCCGGAGTTTTTTTCGCATCGTTGTCTCTAGCAGTTTGAAAACCTATTACTATCCACCTCGGGCGTTGAACAGAACTGGTGGTGATCGATCTCCAAGCGCAGCTTGTCGAGGTGGGAAGGTCTAACTGGTCAGCGTACCAGTGTCTGAATGTGAGGGGGACGCTGATGCCAGAATCCACCATGGCGTACAGTTTGTTTTTTTGACCATTGGAGGGAATCACGTGCGGGAGGAACCAAGTTATTTGTTCTAAGACTATCTTGCCGGCATCAACCCCCGACGCTCTGAATATAGCATTATCGTCCGACGATCGAATAAGCGCCAGCGTTTGTAGACAAGCATATAAAATTTTCGTATAGTCTTCGCAATAGCCCAGTAAGTGGGACAATGGCACGGCGAAGGAAAAACTGCCTTTCGGGTTGCGGGCAAAGAGCACGTCTCTTTTGTGTTTCAGAATCAAATTCGTAGTATCGTCTGTAGAAGATGCATTACGGGAGTCTAAAATCCATCCTCTATTGGTCAATTCCGCTTGCTGCTTCGGAGAGTAACTTACTAAGCCTTTAATGGTGCTTGCAAAACCGGGCATATTTAATTGGTCGACTGTCTTGTCGCCTATTTTATATTGTATCATGCTAAATAAATATGCGGCGGCGTTATTCACCAAAGCAATTTTATCTGTCACGGCGTATGCCGGACTGTCGGAACTCTTGACAAGAACACCTTTAACGTGAATGTAGCTTTTGTACGGGTGGGTGAATAAATCTTGGTTCTGAACCGTAATTCTGATTTCGCTGTTGGGAGTATTCACGTTCGTACCCACTATTGGCCCGTACTCGTGATAATTGTAACTGACGACTGATTCGTCCAGTATGAATGGTTCTGTAAGGTTCAGATATTCCTCATTGCTCTCCATCTTTAGGCACTGATGAGATTGTCTATGAATTTGACGTTTTCAGGACTCAGAAATTTCGCCTTCTAGCTCTGAAAGTCTCGTTATTCCCCCTTTTCGCTGGTGGCAATGTTTCTCTCTTAAGAGCCTCCCAATTGGTTGTGGACGATTGGTTCTTTAGCTAAAAGTAGACTGGGAACAGTCGGTTTAATAATATTCTTATTAAATTTCAACATTTTAGGTTTTTTATTTTTTTCGTAAGTGTAGTCTCATCGTTAATGTCTCACCTCTCAAATTAACAGGCCTGTTGGCCTGGTCGGTCAACCAAATTCTAATAGAGTAAACCACGTTTTTAGTAACGGGCAGATATATCAGATTGTGAGGCGAAGAAACCACTTTATATCCCGGGGAGACGTTGGGGAAAAACGAGTAGAGAGTCGGTTGCGATGATCCGTTCACGTAAGAACCCGAAACCAAGTCGCAATGTACCAGTATGCTATTTACATTTATTATGTTGACAGTGTTTGGTCCGATGTATTCCCCATATTCGCAAGTCTTAGCTTCGAAACCAAAAATCTTTCCGATACTGGACGGTTCAGAAAAATCAACATTATATCTCCTGTCAGTAATAGTTAGTTCGCACTGTAGAGTGTTTACGTTGCCATTTAATAGAACGTAGGAAACGTTATTAGTCTCGTCCCAATGCTTGCTCTTTTTGAATTTTCTGTAAATGATGTGTATAATTTCGTCTAATTCATAACAACCTTCTGAGACGACGATTTTAATCCAGGTGTTACCGCCGTCCACGCTGTAAGTGAAAGAGTCGGTCACGTCCTCTATAACGCTAGGAATGGAGTTGTAAGTTTCCAGATTGACTAGAGCCAATTCGTGAGCGCCTTCCAATATCAACGGGGAAGGAAAACTGGTCACAAAGTCAGTTTTTTCAGAGGAAAGTATGATCGACATATTCTCAGTTTAATACATTAGTTAACATCTACCGAATTCACCGAGCAGTTTTGGGTACTCTCCATCGGACAGCAATGCTTTGCTCCGCATTTCTGTGAAAATGTGCACGAATTCTTCGTCCAGAGAATTATTGCCAGCCTCTGTAGAGGCTCTGAGGAGCTTCAGTCTTTCGCACAAGTCATTCGGATCTCTATAGAACTGGTATCCTTTCCCTACACCCTCGGCAGGTCTGCCCCAAACAGGTTTTATAAAAGTTGTGTACTTGAAACCAGCACTGGACTTTAGTCTTCTCGTCTGTCGTCGTTGTTGTGATATATGGCTTTACTCCTCTTCAGAATATCGTGGTAGTTCAAAGGCTAGCATCTCCATCCGGTGGCTTCGAAGGGTTTTTTAACATAACCAACTGCCACAAATCGTCCGTCCCTTCGTACTTTTTTCCTCCCACGATCAAGTCGTCGTCTTGAAATTGTACCACCATTGCACCAATCACGTAACGTTTAGTCTCCGGGTCGTATCGAATGCCAAAAGTGGGGTCGGTCAGAGTCTCTCGAGTGGCAAACATGCTTAGATACTTGGTAGCTAGCGGACCGAGTCTGACTGCGGAATCTCCGAGTAAAGAGGCCTTTTCCATTTGTCTCCTACGAGCCCCCGGCGTGACGGCAAGTGACATGTCGGAGGGCAGGTCAGGTAATGCACCCATGGAACTGGAGAGTCGTCTCCTGGCACCCGCATGAAACTGTATCTCGCCATCGTCACTGTCTATATTCTCGTCTTCAGTATCGACGCGGCCCGTTGCCGCTTCCAAAGCTTTCTGAATATGCTCTAACAGTTTCCCGTGATATTTTTCTTGTTTCTTCTGTCCAGCCTCTAGAGCCAACAGTTCTCTGATTTGTCGTCGACGCTGAGCCGAAGCCTCGCTTCCCTGTAGCATCTGCATTTTAGTCTGGTCTACTATAGGATCAACTACTGGTTTGAATATCTTTTGCAAATGTTCAGATTCTGTCTGCTTTTCCAGTTTTATATTTTGAAATTTTTGTTTCAGACACTTTTTTAGAGCCTCGTACTGATTGACCGCTTTCTGGGGTTTGCTTCTCTTATTTTTAGTTTTAGTAGACATCACTTGAACAGACTTATTTCAACTTTTCCTTGGTCTCAACTTTGATTTGGTTGGATTTCTCATTTGCATGTATTTGTTCTAACGGAGGGGCTGATTAAGGTACTGGATTCGTAAAAAATGTTTTTTTTGGCTCATTTTCTCAAATTTTTTGTTATGAGACAAGTTTACGCGAGGAAATAACTATCTACAAGACAATTTACGGACGTATGTTCCTGGCACAACAAATGAAAAGCGTACGGTACTTTTGCGCTCGCGATTGAACCTCTACGGCACACGCTGCATTTTTAGAGCCTCGTACTGATCAACCTTTTTCTGGGGTTTGGTTCTTTTATTTTTAGTTTTAGTAGGGTTTAGTACTTTATAAAATAATGTTTAAGGCAAAAAACGTTAATGTCAACAAAAATCTAGAAGTACGTTAATGTCAACAAAAACCTAGACGTACGTTAATGTCAACAAAAACCTTCGGCAGACATGTCCTTGTTAGTCGAGCATTCTTCTATACCTTCGATCCAAGGGTTTAGTTTTATCGATGAGTAGGAATCCGTACGGAATAGAGTTCCAAACCTCACCACACATGCTACAAAACTCGTCGAAAATCATGTCACCACTAATGTGGTTATTGAAGACATGTTTGAGGTTTGCTTCATCTTGCCTGAAAAGAATTATAATGTTGGAATTGTCTCGAATAACTCTCTTGGGTATCCTGCTGTAAGTCTGACATAAATAAAAGATCGAGGCGTCCGCGTGCCTGCCGTAGGCAAAATAGCGTTCGATTCTGTCTTGTTTCTCAATCATAAAATCGTCCAATAAAATTACCGTTTTGCCACATGGCAGTTCTTCTGGTGGTGGGATATCTTCGGTGTTGGAACAAAAGGGAGCTACGCCCGGACATATTTCCTCGAAAGCTCTCCTGAGATGGAAATATTTGATTTGAAATAAAGACTTGGAGTACACGCGCTGGCTGTCATAATGCAACCAACCTGGATTGCAAATGAAATTTATAACTAAATTGATCTTTCCACAACCGGCAGGGCCGCAAATGATGCACCTTACGTCCTCTGGAAAATTCAGTAAATTACCAGTCGATGGTTGCTTATTGACATCGGCTATGTCATAATTTAACACTTTCATCTTTCAGCTGCTTTAAGAAAAACAATGGTATTTTGATAAATTCTCTGCAAAACTAGTATCTAAAATACCTTTTCATTCTCATTTTATAAATAAACAGAGATATACTGCCTCAAATGCAAAAGAGTTACAGTCAGTAAAAATGTCAAAATGTCAATAAATAAACGGAGATGTACTGCCTCAAATGCAAAAGAGTTACAGCCAGTAAAAATGTCAGGCACGTTGTGACTAAGAATTATCGACAACTGCTGAAGGGCGAGTGTAAAGTGTGCGGCACGAGGAAAGCACAGTTTCAGAAGAGCAGAGGCTCTGGGTTGTTCAACAGCGCGATAGACAAGTTGCCGGTGGAACTTCACATTCCGGGATACAACTATTGCGGTCCGGGAACAAAACTTAACAAGAGACTGAACAGAGGCGATGTTGCCATCTATTCTCTGGATGAAGCCTGCAAACAGCACGACATCAAATACTCTGCCAAACCAGACTTGGAACGAAGGCACGAAGCTGATAGAAAGTTGGCCTCCGATGCAGTAAAAGTAGCAAAATCTAGCAAAACCGGTCTGAAAGAGAAGTTGGCAGCAGCTGCCGTAGCCGCAGCTATGAAAACCAAAGTAAAGTTGGGAATGGGAATTAAAAAAAAAAGATCAAATGGAAACTTTAGTGGAGGAGCTACACAAGCCAGCTAGGAGAAACTTTCCGAGGAGGCGCGTTATTAGTTACGGGATACATGATTTAGTTCAAGCGAACCTGGTGGAGATGATACCTTACGCGGAACAAAACGAAAATTACAAATACTTGCTGACTGCCATCTATGTATTCTCTAAATACGCTTGGGCCGTCCATGTGAAATCGAAGAATGCCGCGGATGTCACTGGCGCTTTTAACGAGATATTAAACACGATGTCTAATCCACCTAAAAGCCTGCAATGCGACGAAGGGAAGGAATACTATAATAAAGATTTCGCATCACTAATGAAACGCCACAAAGTAAACCACTATTCGACCAAGTCAGAACTCAAGGCGAGCGTAGTAGAATGCCTAAATCGCACATTGAAGTCGAACATGTGGAAACGGTTCACTCTGCGAAGTAACCACAACTGGATAGATATTATAGATGAAATTGCCAAAGATTACAACGACAGAGTTCATTCTACCATTAAAATGAAACCATCTGAAGTAACTAAACGCGATGAACGGGAGATCATAAACATATTGCTGAAAAAGAGCCCTTCCAAAAAGAAGAAGAATAGTTTCAAAGTCGGGGAATTAGTAAGAGTGACAACGGCAAAATCTGTATTCGACAAGGGATATTTGGAAAACTTTACCAACGAACTGTTCGAGGTGAGTGAAGTCAGAAAAACTTGACCGACTTGCTACAGGTTGGTCGACCAACTGAGTAGTAAAATCGAAGGCACTTTTTACGAGCAAGAGTTGCAGAAAACTAACGTGCCGGATCTGTTTTTAGTCGAAGAGATTATGAAGACTAAAAAAGTGGGAGGGAAAACTCGTTACCTCGTCAGGTGGAAAGGCTACGACGAGCGATTTGACAGTTGGCTAGACGAAAAGCCAGTTGTTCTAGGAAAATAACAACAAAAATACCAAATTTTTCCTCTTTTTTTTTATATTATTAAACTGAGACCAGGACGTTGAAATTATTACTGTTCATGTTATTTATATTATTAAACAGAATCATTCAGTTGGAGCGATGGAAAAAACGAACTTTACCTGCGTTTACTGCGCTCAAACGTATCCTACCCGAGAAAGATTGATACAACACCTCGTAGAGACACACAGGAATAGTTACCCACCCGAGTGCGATTGCTTCGAGAGGGTGTTGGGCTGTACAGACGATCCCATCCTCTGTGAGCAAGGACTCGAACACAGAAAGTACACGAAAGCTGTGCAGGCTGTAGACCCGTTGTACCTTTTAATGTTGATGCGAAGAGGTATAGAAGCTCTACTGTACGAATGTCTCCGGCAACTGGTGACTTGCAGAGCTCAAATTGGATTAGGAGTGAGTTTCGTTCGAAATGGCCAAGAATTACCAACTGGATTTCAGTCCCACTACTCCCCAATCTATAATCTATTAGATATTCCCAAGTTACTGGACGCAGCTTATGCTAAAATCCAACGTTCCATCGACGAATTCGCCGAAAGAGGGAGTGGTTGGGTGATAAATCGCTCCTACGAACTCAAAATCCGAATAGCAAAAATCGACCCGCTCAGACCGGGCTCTTACATTTCTCTGCCAGCAAAATTAAAAAAGAAAAAAGAAGTGGAAGTGTGTAGTCAATGTTCAAAATTTCACAGATCATAAGTGCTTCTTGTATTCAATTCTGGCTGCCAAACACAAATTAAGCATGGTGAATCCGAAAGAATACGAAGTATACGTGAAAACGGTAGATTGTTCGATGCTAGACTTTCCAACGCGGCTGGATCACATTGACTCATTCGAGATGGCCAACAATCATTTATCGATCAATGTGATTGCTTATACCAAAGAGAACGGCTTGCATCCCCTTCGTGTGAGAATGAATTTTAAAGGCCAACCCGTAGATCTTCTTTTAATTACCGACGAGTCGACAAATTTTCACTACTGCGCCATCGTGGATTGTGACCAATTTCTCGGACACCAGGGATCGGGAAGCAACCCGAAATATTACAGTCGAAATTGTTTCGCAGCTTATGGAAAGGCATCGCTGAGAGACAAACACAAACTGGACTGTACAAGAACCAATCCGTTACCTCAAGCGCTCAAATTCTTAAAACCGGGCGAAAACATTTTGAAGTTTGAAGCCTTCAATAGAAGAAATGTTCACCCCAAAATCATATACGTCGATTTCGAGTGCCTTCTGAAACCCGTTCCTTCCTCTAACAGCTCCGGGAAGAAAATCAACCACCATCAACCTTGCAGCTTCGGCTACGTCGTGGTGGGTTCTGGAAACTTTCAAAAAGCTGCTTATTATCTGGGAGAGGATGCCGTTGAAGAATTCCTCGATCAGTTGGTGATTGAATCGCGCGAGTATGACGAAACATTAAAAAGAGTCCAACCACTATGCCTCACTCCGGTCCAAGAGGCTAATTTTAACCACGCTGTAGACTGCATCTACTGCAAAAAGCCATTCGGTTCAAAAGACGACAAAGTCCGGGATCACTGCCACGTTACCGGTCAGTACAGAGGAGCTTCTCACTCGAGTTGTAATCTGAATGCCCGAGAGCGCACCACGATCCCCGTGGTATTTCACTGCCTCGAAGCTCACGATATGCATCTACTGGTAAGAGCGGTGCACAAGTTTCCGAAAAAAGTAGAAGTCCTCGCGAGAAATACGGAGAGGTTGAAACGGGATGGGATGAAAAGAAAAAAAAGAAAACGTACATTCGGCTTAAATTCGTAGACAGCTATAATTTTCTCTCCTCTTCGCTAAAAACTCTGGCGGAGAGACATAAACGAGATTACGAGTTTAGGACGGTGAAGCTGTTCTTGAAAGCTGGTGGGAAGGACAAATGGTTCCTTCCCGACGTCCAGGAAGAGACTGCCGTGGATCTGTTAACCCGTAAGGGTTACTACCCATACGAACACGTTTCCAACATGAGTGTGTTCGAAGAGCAGTCTTTACCACCGAAGGAAGACTTTTATTCCAAACTCAAAGAAAAGGCCTAACTGACGAACAATACGATCACGCCAAAAAGATTTGGAGTATGCTGAAAATCAAAAAGTTTTCCTCTTACCACGATCAGCTAACCGACTGTCTGCTTTTGGCAGACATTTTTGAAGAATTCCACAGGATCTGCTTGCGAGACCACGACATAGATCCGTGCTATTACGTCTCCACCCCAGGGTTTAGCTGGGCGGCAGCTCTAAAGATGACCAAGGCCGACTTAACATAACTTCATCTTGTCGGGAATACGGGGTGGAGTTAGCTTCATTAGTTGAAGGTTCGCGAAGGCCAACAACCCGTACATTCCCGAAACGCACGATTCAACAAAACCTAACAAGTACATCATCGATTGGGACCTCAATAGCGCTTATGGCTGGGCCATGAGCCAGCTGTTGCCTTACAACGGCTTTAGGTATTTGACTAAAGATGAGATTCTAGCTTTCGACGTGACTAAGATAGCGTCGTTGGTAGGATACACTCTGGAAGTAGATCTGGACTACCCGAACATACTTCACGAGCTCCACAACGACTACCCGCTTGCTCCTGAAAAATTTGAAATAAGAGAAGAATTAGTTTCAGAGTATTCGAAATCTTTGTTGGGAGGAAAACCAGTGAAACCTGTCGTGAAGCTAGTGGCCAACCTACTGGGGAAGACGCGTTACGTAATTCACTATCGTAACCTAAAATTCTACCTCGAACAGGGCTTGGTCCTTCGTCACATCAGGAGGGTGGTGAGTCAAGCAGAAGCCCTGGTTGAAACAATATATGGATTTTCATACGGCGAAACGAAAGGAATCGAAGACGGTGTCTGAAGGGGAATTTCACAAGTTGTGTCCTAATTCGGTGGTTGGGAAGACGATTGAACACAAACAGAAAAGACTCAAAGTCAAGCTATGCACCGACAGCAAGCGAGCCATCAAATATTCCACCCAACCCAACGCCGATTCGTTTCAGATATTGCACAAAAAACTGGTTCAGATCAACTCGAAAGTACGCAAGGTGACGTGCGATCTTCCCACCTACTCGGGGTTCGCCATACTAGAGTTGTCCAAACTCCTTCTCTACGAATTTCACTACCGATACATACGTCCCCAATACGGAGATCGAGCAAGACTGCTGTTCACAGACACAGACTCGCTGTGCTATTGCATGGAAACCGTGGACGTGTACGCGGACATGGCTAAAAACATGAGTAGATTCAACACTAGCAACTACGATCCTCAACACCCACTGTTCTGCAACGTCAACAAGCAAGTGTTGGGAAAGATGAAAGATGCCATGAAGGGAGTACCAATAAAAGAGTTTGTGGGGTTGAGTAGCAAGATGTATTCGCTCGTGACCTCCCAAAGCGAAACGAAAAAAGCGAAGGGAATTTCCAAGAGATTCGTGGAGAATCACTTAAGCCACGAAGATTATAGGGCGACTCTACATTCGAATCAGGAACAAAGAGGGAGTTGGTACAAGATCGCCAGTGACAGCCATCACCAGCTGGCCACGATCGTGGTGAATAAATCCCTACTGTCGGCCTACGATGACAAGAGATTCCTCGTAAACGAAGTAGAAACTTTTGCAATCGGACATCGTGGCATCAAATATATTTCTTTCCATGAGGATGATGACTACGATGGGGCTGTGCTCATGAATGATTTGTTCATGGAGCCTTTAGACGATGATAATGACGGAGTATGGACAGGTATGTCCGGCGGTATAATCAGCGATGAAGAGGCGGAAACTCGGTGGCACGGGGATGAAGTGGAACAGAGGCTGAAAGAAGTTGATAATGTCGAGGTTCGAGAAGCCGAGATGAGGAAATTGCGGATGAGGGAGAGTAGGCAGTTGAAAGTGCAAAATCCAGAAGAGTGGAAGAAGAGAGCCAGGGACAAACGAAGACGGTTAGATAGGGATAGGCACGCACACTAACTCCTATCCAGAAAAAGGAAAAACAAGCTGCGGAAAAAGACCGACGTGCGAGAATGACTGAAGAAGAGAAAACAATGTTCAGGGAAAAAAGAAGGTTGGCTCAAAGAGAGCGAAGAGAGAAAAAGAAACGAATGGCTCGGTGATTTGTTGCTTGTAATAATGTTTGTTGAATAAAATATAAATAAAATATTTTTTTTATTAAAGAACAAACTCTAAGATACATTCTCATCATGGACGCCACTAACAGTTATTTTATGCTGAGTAAATACCTCAATGTCACGATTGAAAGCGGACCGACTCTCGTTTTTAACAAACAGGCAGGGCTTACCACAGAGTTGAGACTCAACTCGTTGGAATGGACCTACCTATATTGACTGGGTGAAAAGATCAACAAATCTGTACTCAATCAGTGGAGGGAGAAATTGCAGTCCAAGGACGAAGAAGAAAATAGGTTCGCCTGGAAAGGTTGGGAAAGCACGGACGAGGGTCTATGGAAAAGCGTTACGGGTCCCACTTCGAAACAGGTTTTCGAGCCGTTCATCGAAATAGCCGGAGAAGTGTTAATCGAGCAATTGGAGCTAACTGTACACGAAAAACATATGTTGGCAATAATGTTGGAACTGTCCAAACACGACAGCAGAAACAAAATGAAATTCTTGTTGGATTTTAAAGTGAAAGCGCTTCGTGTCGGAGAGGAGAAAAGAATCAGAGTACGATTTACGAATGACGACACGCAAGTGCACTTTGTGGAATACGACCCTAAAACAACGGCGGTGGTTACTTTGTTACAACTTTCGTTTATGGAATGGTCCGAGCTCTACAAACACTTTGCGAGCATAGATAAACTCATGGGGAAAGTTTCCGAAGACGAATAAACATTTCTCCATTCGGACTGCCTCCGTGCGGCAGTACGACCGATCGTTAAAAAAAAATAATAAAATTTTTCATTCACGAGCACAGCCCCTTGTAGGTAGGTATCGTCTACTTCGAAAAGGTTTTCGAGGTTTTCGTTGAAGGCAGACCCAGTATTGTAGTAGGTCTGTTTGGGTAGCCCTGGCTTGATAACAATGGAATACAATGGGTTTTGAGCACAGGCCGTAGTAATAGTACTTTGCCTCTACTGACGTGAATTGAAGTACGTACAATACAACATTAATAGTTACCATGAACCATCCAGTCCCCGTTGGGCGGACGACGAAGGATCACCCTGATCCGTCCGATTACAGGCGAGTCAGCTGCCTCTGGCTGGGGCAGAGCTGCAATCGCACCCGCGGCGGGAACCACCGGTAAAACCGGGCCAACCACGTCGAACTGTTCGGGCATGCCGGCAGCGACATCCACCGCAACCACGGCATCCACAACGCCCGCAAGCAGGTCGACGCGCGGCTGCTGGCCCACCGGCGGCCCGTTCTCAGCAATTCCCAGTTGAGCCTGGGAAAATGAATTTTTTTTTATGAATTTAATCTCAGAAATCATACTTCTATTCTGAAAAATGAAAAATAGGGAGAAATCGCTCTTTATTACAGAAAGTAAAAGAAGGAATTTTTCGGGAATTATCCCTTTAAACTAAACAATCGCCATGAAGTCGGTAAATTTGAAAAAAAAAAAGGGGGAGGGAAGAAAAGGGAAAGAGAGAGGAGATTGTTTTCTCTTTTCTTTCCCTCTCCACTTATCAAAAGGGTGATAGATAAAGCAGAAAAATTGGAAAGAATTTAACCCAAGAAAAAACATCTTATACAAAAGAAATTTTGCTCCCTAGCAAGCCATCAGAGCGTTTTTTTTTTTGGGGGGGTGGCTGCTCATAAAAACAATTTTCAACTATGACAAATTGAAACACTTTAAAAATACAAAAGAATACTAAAATAAAGGATTACTAACCTCAACTGGAGGGCCCTGAAGGTTCTCCAGGACCATCCTCAGCAGGTTACGAATCTCCAGCTGCAGGCACATTTTTGTGTGCCGGCAAGCTAGACAACTTCCACAGAGGCAAACCTCAGCAGGTGCCTCCTCCATTTTTTTTCCCAAAAGAAGTGTTGTGGCCAGCAAAGGGGTAACAGGCAGCAAAGGTCAAGAACCCTAACCGCATTTCCGGGGTCACGTGTCATTTGGCTTAAGGCATTGGTAGGGACCAAGAATAGAAGTCCCCTGAACTTACAAAAACTAACAAAAGGTGTAAAACACTTTGGAAATTTAATGCTGAATGAACAATTCAGAGGAGGAATCTCCTCGAGTTTGACACTTAATTAAGTGATTAAGAATCAAAAACGAACTTTTGAGAATTTAGTGATTGAAATGGATTTGGTTAAAAATAATTGATAATACCGCCTCAGGATGGCGCTGCTAGTATTGACTCTAGTTTAAGAGATGCAGCATCCAAAAGCTTAGATACAAAAATTCGTATAGCACATTGGATGAGCTGACAGATCAAAACTCGTTGAATACAGTTACTGAAATTAAAATAAAATTGAAGAAATAAAAATATTTCCTTTTAAAATGATTTTTTTTTATTATATAAGAACAATCAGTATGGATAAGAATTGCCAGTGTTAAAAATGAATATTTTTTTTCCCAGTCATAATTTTATAAAGTAAAATTATGAAGTTGTAGCAAATGAAACCAAATGTATTCAAAAGATATTAATGCCTTGTTCTTGTCATAAGCAGGCTCACTGAGAAGTACACAGGGCAGTACATCAGCCTTGGAAAATGACATCCATGATGGGACATGGCTTCCTTGATGGGACTCGACATCCATAATGGGACATGACATCCATAATGGGACATGACATCCATGATGGGACGTGGCATCCACAATTGGAGTAAGTGCAGCGAAATTGCACCGAACATTTGTGGTTACATGAG
>JAHWFP010226890.1:0-14312 GCA_023313725.1 Lithobius niger
CCCCCCCCACTGAAGGCACTTTGGGGTATTTTATAGGGGTCCATGGCTGGTTCGATTTTTACTGTTAAGAAAGACTTCCTGCACCAAATTTATGTTTTATGCAAAATTTCTGCAAAAATGTGTTACTCCACTTAATTATTTCTGCCCAGTGCACTACAATAATAATTGTTCTGCCGACTAGAATACTGCAGTCACATCAAAATCGGGTTCAAAAGGCCCTGGTCGGTGTTAATACCTATATTTTAAGCTATACAAATAGAAAATCGGTTCATTAGTTCGATCTCTAGGTATGGGCAAAATTTCTAGCCCATTTGGCTTTCCCTGTTAAGAATATTGTAGTTACATTAAAATAATATTCGAAAGACCCTAGGCCTTGTCCATACCTACGTTTTAAGCTATAGAACTCTAAAATCGGTTCAGTGGTCCGACCTCTAATTAAGGGCAAAGAGTACATTAATGATTTCTGCATAGTTCTCTGCAATAATAATTGCTCTGCCGACTAGAATACTGCAGTCACATCAAAATCGGGTTCAAAGGGCCCTGGTAGGTTTTAATACCTTCATTTTAAGCTATACAAATTGACAATCGGTTCATTGGTTCGGTCTCTAGGCGAGAGCAAAAGTTTTAGCTCATTTGGCTTTCCGTGTCAAGAATATTGTAGTTACGTTAAAATAGCCTGCTAAAGGACCTAGGCCTTGTCCATACCTACGTTTTAAGCTATAGAACTCTAAAATCGGTATAGTGGTTCGACCTCCAAGCGAGGGCTAAGAGTACATTAAATGATTTCTGCCCAGTGCTCTCTAATAATAATTGCTCTGCCGACTAGAATACTGCAGTCACATCAAAATCGGGTTCAAAAGGCCCTGGTCGGTGTTAATACCTACATTTTAAGCTATACAAATTGAAAATCGGTTCATTGGTTCGATCTCTTGGTAAGAGCAAAAGTTTTAGCCCATTTGGCTTTCCGTGTCAAGAATATTGTAGTTACATTAAGATAGCATGCGAAAGGCCCTAGGCCTTGTCCATACCTACGTTTTAAGCTACAGAACTTGAAAATCGGTTCAGTGGTTCGATCTCCACGTGAGGGCAAAGAGTCCCAACAGCAACATTAATGATTTTTGCCCAGTGCTCTACTATAATAATTGCTCTGCCGACGAGAATACTGCAGTCACATCAAAATTGGGTTCAAAAGGCCCTAGTTGGTGTTAATACCTACATTTTAAGCTATATAAATTGAAAATCGGTTCATTGGTTTGGTCTCTAGGTGAGAGCAAAAGTTTTAGCCCATTTGGCTTTCCGTGTCAAGAATATTGTAGTTGTATTAAAATAGCCTGCGAAAGGCCCTAAGCCTTGTCCATACCTACGTTTTAAGCTATAGAACTTGAAAATCGGTTCAGTGGTACGATCTCCAGATCAGACCAAAGGATCCCAACAACAACAACAACAAGAAATGACCATGCTGTGTACGCCGAACGGTTCAATTGTTGTCATTAAAATTTGTAATGCGGTGAAATAGTTATGACACGACCCGAAATACCGAATTTCATTGGTCTATGTCAATTTTGGGCGAAACTATAGGAGTTCAAAGTTTGACGTTTAACATGGATGTTCATGCTGAGGCTTACATAAGGACCACTGTTCACTATGTGTTATTATTTGTATGTTATTTTTATCTTTCATTTTAGATACCGTTATATCGAATTGTAGTCAACCATGTAACCCGTGGTCAACCGTGTGGTTGTAGTTAACTATGTCAAAGTCTTTTGGTAAATTTTTACTCATCTCATAATAATTTGAATCTATGGAAATTAATCCCGTGTCATCTGCAAACATATATATTAAGGTTCTATTTACATTGTCATCTATATCATTTACATATATGAGAAACAGTAGAGGTCCCAAAACAGATCCTTGTGGTAGCTAAGCATCTCTGAACTCTCTACTTTTGAATTGCATAATCAATGCACTTTTTTCATGTATGTTTCTATTCGGTATTCGGTGCGCTGCCTCCACTTGTTCTGGTCAATAGGATCCTAAGTTGTAGTTCAAAGCTACTCGTTGCACTACTTTTTTAAATTTTCTTTCGGTAGCCAGTCTAGTTGATTAATTTCGATGTTACGATTTCTCTCATATTGTTCTTTTTCGTGTGTTGACATTGCTATTAATGTTCAGTTTTTTTCAGTATGTTTGTCTCTAGCTTTATTTTTTTCAGCAATTTCTTGATGTCCTTTTTTCATGTCTATTCGTTCCTGGCTTTTATAGTTCAATATTTTAAATAATGATCTCTGCTTGTTCCTCTTGGACTTTGGCAATCTTCTCATATATTTCCATTAGTTTGTCCATTTTATTCTCAATTCATATCATTGTGAAATATAGCGCATTTATTTCTGCATTAGTTTCTGTCTCCATTTTTTCCTCTTCTTTTCTTCTCTTTTCAGCTTCACTTTCACTTTCGTGTACACTTTCGTCGTCACAAGTACTTTGGTCTAAAGTTTCTTTCTCTTGTTCTGACAATGTTCATTGTGCTCTGCAACGCACACACTTCCATGCTTCTTTACTTTTTACAGTTTTTGCATTCCAGGTTTTCACTGATATTTTTTGCACAACCAAAAAATGGTATTTCACTTTACACTTACCACATATGACATTGTCGTTTTGATTATTAGGTTTGTTTTTGGACTCGCCACATTTCATTTCAGTTTCTGATTCAGTTGTATCGTTTCTTTCAGGTTGCTCTCTTTAATCAAATGGACTGGTGGACATTTTTTATATTTATTTTTTTCAAAACGATTGCTTTTCGATTAAATCTGTGATGGCCTTAATACTCTTCTGTACTTTCTCACTTTTTTGTCGATTATGAAAAGTTAGTGATGCTTTTTACAGCTTCCGTAGATAAGGCTAGTCCATATTCAACAAAATTACAATCGTAAAAATCTTCACAGATCTGGTATTAGGTACTTTCACGAACCTCCCACTTTGTTTCCGGGATGTTCATGAACCAGAATCTTCCTGCAATCTGCAAGCACAGAGCTGTTAATACAAATTAATCTCCATTTTCTCGGAGCGTTTTCTCACGCGACCCCCCATTGTCAGTCCGCCATTATCTGCCATAATAATAATAATAAGTTTGTTGCAAACACAACTGGAATAGGAAGGACCTGGTGGTAACTAACTGCCATCCAAAGTTAAAACAAAAAATAAAAAATTACAAAAGTTTAAAATGGAGACAATTGCCGGCTGTAGAGGAAGGGTAGATGGTTTAGGGTTGGGGTCACGAATGACTTACCACCAAGGTTAGACCTGCCAGAGACACAATGGTCCCCGATGGCATCACCAATCGTGAGGGACAATTGTGGGGAAAACCCGTATCGTTGTCAATGTTTATAAAAAAATTAAAAAAATTAAATAAATGCATCTCACTTTAAAGCGTGGTCTAAACCAATTGTCAATCTTAATCAAGAGTTACGAAACCCTAATAAAATATCAATGGTCACCAAGAAGGACATGACTAGGATTAAGTGGGCATTACTGGGCATAAACCAGTCTAACAATTACCACCCAACTAGCACGCGAAAACATAATTGGGGCTTTTCAAAAATCTGGCAAAGTTGAACTCATTAAGATGATGGCTGAAGCTTTTAATGGAAGCAGCCGTAACAATCTGCTCAGACGTTTCAGAAATTTCAGACAGACGTTTCTGACTACGATGAATTTTTGGTGCACTACGACCGATGAGATGGAAAAATGATAACGCCCGAAAATATCAAGTTTAGAGGGTATGTATTACTGTGAAGCCTGTTGAAAGTATTTCCCCAATTTGGAACAAGCTATTGTTCTTACCAGGATTTCACATTTGATTAATCTTCTTTCGATGAACGAAGAGACGGTTACGACACCGGAAGATAAAAAAGGACAAACGATGATTGACGAAGAAAAAAAAACGTGATCTTCCAATACCTGAAAATAATATTTTCTTGTGTCAATACTGCGAAAAGACGTTCAGGAACAATGTACACGGATGCACAAAAGGCATCAATAAGGAAAATATAATGTAACCTGTAAATTGTGCGGTGTGACTTACTCTATCAGCTCACGTATAAATGGCACAAGTGAAGAGGGGCTGTAAAACAACGTGCGAAGACAGTTTTCAAAAAAAAGAGATGCATATTGACTTTTTCTAAACTCAAATCTCTGTTGAAGAAAGAAATAATTTCTTGAAAACCTGCGAATTTCAATCTCGTAGTCAACAATGTCAGATCTCTAGTCGTACCTATAATAGAGGATACCAGAGTCAACCTGGCTTTGTTCTACGTGATTCACGCTTTGAAAGAAAAGATGGAGGTGACCGATGATACCTAACTCGAGGTGAGGCCATTCAGTTTGGATTTAGGAAGGTTTGATATAGTGTGCGATGCTTTCAACAGTTGCTTGACTTTCAAGAGGGATTTTGCGTCGATGAAATGCACTACGAGCCCTTGATATTGTTGGAATGGTACGAGGATAAACATCGGAATCTTTTAGCACAATGCCAACGTCTTATGGTAAACATAATAGCTCAAATTGAATTATGCATTCTCTTCGAAAAAGAGACTTAATACGGAAACTATTAGCGCTTATTTTTAACTCAAACCTGGTCAGAGTGGAGAGCAAGGATGTTTTCTCGGAAATGTCAAACAAGAATTTGCGTAGTATTGGACAGTTTGCCGTAGAAGGAAGTGGATGGGTTGTCAAGCAATGTGTGTGTACCGAAATATGTGTCGGAATCTATACACCTTTTGCAGGTAAAGCCTACGCAACACTCATCAACAAGCACTGACTAGGTCCCTATATACTGGTCAATGTGCGTAGTGAATATGATCGATGTTTTCTGCGGTCTGTGCTGGCTAGTGTACACCTTGTTCCATCTTTGCAACATGACTGGGATACTAAACATTACCTTCCTTGTGTGGACGAGGTAGTTGTATGTATATTGGATAAATACCCCGTTCTTCAACAAACGAATGTTCTTTAACATTCGAAAAAGCCAACAACATTTCAGCATCTATTTTTGGTTTCGTGGATGATGAACCTTGAGTTTATCGCTTGAGTTCCTTAGTAGAAAGTAAGCATCACGTTGACTTACTCCTTCTCAACGGAAACTAAATGATGATAAAAGATTTCAACAAATTTTTCAACCCCAACAGATACTTGAAATATTTTTGCAGGCATTGCCCACATAATTTTCAAATTAATTTCAGGTATGAAAACGACCACATTCCTTCTTGGGAGGGAGTTCCATTTCAAAAGACCTCATTGCCCAACAATTATCTTATCCAGTTTAGGAATTTCATGAACGAACTCAAAAGGTTGTACATAGCCTATGTGGATAATAAATCGTTGATCAAACCAGTCTCCAGTTGTGAAGGAAATGACACATACGTCAGAGTTAACCACATACACAAAGCTGGCAGTTTTGCCTATGTGATTGTGAATCATTTAGGTGGAGTATTTTCAAAAATATTGTACAGAGGAGTAGACTGTGTGAAGGTTTTATTCGAATCTATATTGGAGGAGCAGAGAAAGGTCTTAACTTATGTGGACTCCCACAAGCAACGAACGAAACGTTTAATCAAGGAATAGGGGTTGCAGGACAAAACAACCCCTATCTTTTCAAACACGGTGCATTTACCCCACACCAAGAAAAGTTTAACGTGTTTACGAAGGTACGAGACCACAACCACATCATCGGTGAATTTAGAGGTCCCAAGCACAGAAAGTATAATTTGCTTACTTTTTGAACAAAAATATAGTGGTTGTTGTGCGTGATTTCGAAAAATACGACAGTCATTTCGTTGTAAAGGCTTTGAATTTGTTAAAGATTTGAATGCTCTGCATAATGTGAGGATCATTGCTTAGAACAAGGAAAGATTCAGCAGAATGAAATTAAATGGCTTTTAAAAGTCTACACTCTACATCGTTTTACAATCAGATGGAAAGAACAAAATGGCTTGCAAGGCATTAAGAAAACGGCACAAGTCGTGCATGAAACGTATAAGAAAAGAGCTGTTTAATAATAGCATCGTAAGAACTCTAGGGTTGTACATTTGTTCGGAGGCTCACGAACTAAAAACAGTCCCCATCAACTTGTTGGCTTTCAGCCCTTACAAGGACAAGGAAAAGGTCGAGTCGATGCAGTCAGTACATTCACAGACTGAAACGTAAATTCAGCCTAAACTTTCGATATTTTACATCCAACGAAAGCATTTTGCCATCTTTTCCTTTCTTTTTACATAAAACTTGCTCCAGTAGAAATAAATGTGGAACTATAGTTTTTCGAATTTCTTGTTCATAGAAATCGACGAGCACCGTTCACCTGACTCCTACTGGTTGGGTTTTTTGCACCTTACAGATGGTGAAAACTTCGTAAAGAAAATTTTACAAATATCCTTTATCGAATATTTTTCATTTCAGAAATCCTGACTTAATTTCCTGTGACGAACTTGGGTTTTTTCAGCAGACGTTTAGGTTTAGTTCATCTAAGCAATGTTCGTGACGTGTGTTTATTTCCCTAGGTTTCAGTTGAATCGACCACGCTCGCTTTCACATACGTAGAGTATGTGTTGATGTTATGGCACCTAAGTATAGCTTTGAAGTCTTTATTGTAGAACTCACTACCTAACTCGACTTGTTAATTTTTAGGGGGGGGGTCGCTCCTATAAGTATCTTCTTGAAAGCTTTAATAATTTCTATACCAGTTTTAGATTAAGAAGAATGGCCCAAGCAAACTTAGACATTACATTAATGAAAGTCAAAGATAATTGAATTCTTTATTTATGTGTGTGTAGGGTATCATTTCAGCGAGCTATCCTGCCATAGATCATTCAGGCTAAGTACTATTGCTTTACATCTTGGAAGTTTTTCCTCGATGGTTTATGGAGTTCGTTTACGAGTTGATCCATTTCGTTTTTTTCCCCATTCCGAACTTTATTTTTCTTTGCATTATTTTTTTAAAGATCGATGCGGCCAATTTTTCTCTCCAAGGAAGTGAAGGATCCTTGCGTACTTTTAGCTTTAGACATTAGTATTTCATCGGCAAAGTGTATTTGGTTTAAATCTCAGCTTTGAGAGTAGGCAATATCGTGTTTTTTTGCACGCCTCATCCAGTTTATTTATTCCTTTGTCTCCTCTAGCTAACCTCTTTTCTAGTTTAGTTTCAGGCTCGCAATATTGATACCCCGACAAATATCAATGAATTTATTTACGATACCTTCCCCAGATTTCACAAAGGAAGATTTTTTGGTTCCACACACATTACAAAAAACTACTTCCATTCATCTGTTTTTTTCGATATAGAAATCGTAGGAGGTTCGGGTCGGTTGGACGTGTGTCGATTTTACACAAACCTTCATCTTGGTTGCTTTAATTTTTTATTATAGAAACATGTGTTCATCCTAAACCTGAATTTTGATTTGCGATATTTTGTCAGGAGTGGTGATGACGAGCTAAGCATGCCATAGATCATTCAGGCTAAGAACTATTGCTTTGCATCTTGGAAAGTTTTTCCTCGATGGTTTATGGAGTTCGTTTACGAGTTGATCCATTTAGTTTTTTCCCCCCATTCCAAACTTTATTTTTCTTCGCATTATTATTTTTTAAAGATCGATGCGGCGAATTTCTTTCTCTAAAGAAGTGAAGGATCCTTGCGTACTTTTCGAATTTTAGACATTAGTATTTTATCGGCAAAGTGTATTTGGTTTAAATCTCAGCTTTGAGAGTAGGCAACATCATGTTTTTTGCATGCCTCATCCAGTTTAATTATTCCTTTGTCTCCTCTAGCTAATCTCTTTTCTAGTTTGCAGGCTCGCAATATTGATACCCTGGTAAATGTAATTCTACAGGCAAATGGTCAACGAGTTTATTTACGATACCTTCCCCAGAATTTCACGAAGGAAGATTTTTGGTTCCACACACATTACGAAACACTACTTCAATTCAACTGTTCTTTTTTGATATTGAAATCGTAGGAGGTTCGGGTCGGTTAGATATGTGTCGTTAACATTTCATGCAAAACTTCATCTTGGTTGCTTTCCTATTTTATTATACAAACACGTTTTCATCCTAAACCTGAATTTTGATTATGCGATATTTTTGTCATGAGTGGTGATGACACGTCGTCCTTAATTCAGATAAAATTTCAATCGTTTCGTTCCTGTAACCATCGTGCCCAGAGTGTATCCGTACAAAAACCTTAATTTCCTGGCCAGGTCATTATGATTGTCGTAGTACTTGTATGAATGAATGAATGAATTGAATTTATTGCGCAACAAGCAAAACGTGACAAGGAAAGGGTCAGTTGGCCACTAATATCCATAACGTACAAAAAAAGAACATAATTAGTTATATAAATCTTTCAAATAAACAATGCAGACCAAATTACAGTCAATAGTCAACAGCAAAAACTAATAGCCTCTAATTAAGTACTCACTGATGTTAAGTTTACGCAACTGAGTTTTAAAAACATTTAAGGAGGAAGCAAGACGAGATCGCCACGAAGGTCGATTTGCGAAAAAAAATTTCCGACAGTCAGATTTGGTACTCTGAACAACAAGCTTGAGCATGTACCCCCGTGTTCGGCTATTCAAGCGAAATTCAAAGAAGTTAGTGGAGTCACAGTCCACCAAACCTTGTAAAAGAAAGAAGGATAAATGTAGATCTGTCCTAAGGCAGTGCAATTCAAGGGATTCCAAATTTGTGGCAAGAAGTCTCTCGGGGTAAGTTTTTTTTTTAAGTCTACAAAGAGATTTGGTGAAGCGTCTCTGGACCGATTTGATAAGATCAACGTCCCCCAAGAAATGTGGTGATCACACGGGACTAGCATATTCCAAAATAGGGCGGACAAAAACTTGAAAAGCCCAAATTAAAATATGGTTGTTCCCGGAAGTAAAATGCTTCCTAACAAAGGCCATGCGCCTGTTTGCCATTCTAACAATATAATTACAATATAGTTACGGCCACCATTCTGCTATACCCTGTTTAGTTTTACCATGCCGGTCCCATTTTTCTTCGTTTTCATATCCTCCCAAATAGGTGCTATTATCAACGCATACTTGGATTAGACTTGGGTTTTTGAGTTCCCGGATTGTTGTTTTGATAGATGGCATTCGTATTTTTCAAAAGAGATGCACAAAATGTCTTGGCATCAGGAGGATACGAAGTTTCTCGTAGGTCTTTAAAAACCAGCAAACTCGAAAGTGTTCGGCGTCTCGGATACCGTTTACGACTAACAATTATATCGTTCTCGATATTTTTACGGGTTTATTCGCTATGTTCAGTTCTCTAGTTTTCACGTCATATTGCAGTCCAAATACTAGGTCGAATCTCGAAATTTCGAAAATTTGAGCAGAAAATATTTGGTCGTTTGCACTATGACTTGTCCCGGTAACACTTTACAAGGATCTGACAGAGTCGAAACGCGTCTGTTTTGAACTGCCAAATGCACGGTAATAACTTTTTGTCCCATACTAGTAGACGCATAACCAGAGAAGGAGTCGCATATTCGGATACATTGGGAGAAATGGGACGATCTCGCACTGTCGTAGTCGAATGGTCGACGAAAATGGGAGTGTAGGCAGTTCAAACTTTTCTGTATGATCTTTGTGTTCTCAGTTTCCTACCCTTTCTCATCATCATCGTCCTCCTACTCCTCCTCCTCATATTTATAAGTTTTTACAGGAGTAATAATTCGAATATGTCTCCCACGTTTTTTTAGTTGGAAAGCCAGCAACTACTTTTGAAGAAGTCGCTGCGGGTGTTGATTTTGCGAGGGTTGGTTTCAAAGTACTAACAACGGGTTTAAAAAACTTAGTAAAGAATCTTCTTGCACTCACTCGTCCAAACGTTGAACGTTGAACAATTTTTTCTTTAAACGTTTTTTGAGTTTTACAATTTCACGTTTCTTTTCCATGATTTTTTCTTTCTGCTTCTTTTATTACCGAACATAACCAAACGTTTATACCGTCCCTTGTTTAACATTTTGTCGATCAATAAAAATCCTTACGGATCATCCCAACACGTTCTACACAACGTTTTAAACTCGAGAAATTCCGTGTCAGGACCAACGTGATTTTCGTAAAATGTGTTAGGTTTAATTCGTCCACGGGAAATAAAATTAATAAATTGCCATTATCTTTAATCACTTGCTTGCGAATGCTTGAGTAGGACTGACTGCAATGAAAAACATCGACATTAGAATGGCGCCCTACGCTCAATGTTATTTTCTTTGTCTAAAAGGACAACATCGAAAACGATGAGATTACGAAACGAATGACTAGTTCAGAATCTCTGGAATTTTCGAAAAATTTTAGTAGGGAATATCTCGCTGTTTTCTCTATGACTTGTCCTGGTAATAGACTATCCAAGGATCTGAGGATGGGAAAATTTGGAATTTCTGGAGGTTTCTGCAAACACAGACTGTAACGCTAAATATTTTGGCAGACATAAGAGTTTTACTATAGACATTATAATAAGTCGTAATCCAACCAGCCATTGTTGAAAATAAAATTAAACAGTAAGTTGTTTTCCCACAATTTGCAGGATCTCTTAATCCGGCTAACTAATGTTCAAGGGTAGAAATAGGTGATTTTTGAGTTCTTTGCGGGGAGCGAAAAAATCGTAATATTGTATTTTCATTGTCTTTGTTAAACTTACTCAGAAACCAAACTCATAAAGTTTTGATCAGAAACTTTAAAGTTTACCATGTTAGGTTCAGCAACCCCGTATTCTATGTTGCGCCAAAGTTTCAAGGTACTGGGTACGTCGTTGCTGATGTACATGGTGTTAATTTAACCACAAACTTCTGACAAGGTAATACTTCCACAGGAAGGCAAGTTAAACCACGGTTTTTCCATTACGTTTTTGTTACGTTTCCCTTTAGTTTTATGGATGTTATTGTACACCGACGTTCAAATTCAAAGCGGTTTATCCGCTGTTTAACCGGGTGCAAGTAATTGGAATAGTTGAACGTCGTCAAAATAACGGGTTTCTGCTCGTGATTTTCGACTTTTAATTTTTCTCAGATGTACTATCTAAGATTTTTTAACGTGTTTTGAATTTCAGGGTCTGTCGGCAAAATCCTTGTGCTTAGAATCTTTGTTCAATGTGGGAGAACCTACTCCCTTTAAATCCTTGAATTCTGCGGAACGAGGCAATGCATACTAGGGTGAAGTATAGAAACCTTTATTTAAATTCCTCATTGGCAGGCTGTAGAAAAGTTGCTCTTGGGCACCACAATAGCACAAAAAAAGATTTCATCACTCTGGAGTCTTGTCTTGAGGTGTCCCAAGGGCTTTTAAGTTTAACATTGTACAGCAGTGGTTGGAATCGCGAAAAAGGCAAAGAATAACGATATGACTGCTTAAATTTTAATTTTTAAGAATATTTCATTAGATTCCCTCAGAAACTGTCAGCATGCTGTCTTTACAAAGAATCTTATTTTCCTGAAAATTGTGGGAATAATTTAGCATTGAAAATTGGCCAAAATGGCCTTTATGGCAATTTTGACCCATAACTATTGATTATACTATGGCGGAGAAAAGTTTTTTTGGGCAATTACGACTACCTTGCCAAATCTCTAACTGTTTCAAATGAGGTAATGTTAAAATTAAATTAAAAACTGGTCAAATCATCATTTTTGCCTTATTTGTCCTTCCACACATTGCCACAAAATGTTATAGTTGAGGGTCGTTGGGGCACCTCAAGACATGACTCCAGAATGATGCAATTTTTTGTGCGAGATAGTGATGCCCAAGAGCAACTTTTCAACACCTTGCCAATGAGGCATTCCAAAAAAAGTTTCTACACTCCACCCTAATGCATACTACACTCCATTTTGTTGACTCGATCGGCTTTCCGTCTTAACGTCTAGCAAATTTGAAAGATGTGTGTACCAGGCAGGGTAAGGCATTTTGAAGTTCTTTTTATCCTAACCTTTTATTTCCCTTTCGTTTTTATTTATGTAAAATATGAAAAAAAGAACTGGCAAAAAAAATGCCGGTAAATACCGGTAAAAATGAACGCAGTGAGAAGGAAATCCGGGGTAGGATTTATAATAGACCCTTACAACGATTATAACATGCAGAATAAGCGCCTGACTAAAGTGGGATCTGTCATCGAACCTCTAGATTGCATAATTTGTTTCCAGTTCAACGAATTATAAACTAATCTAACAAAACTTAAATCGAACATGGGATTGAAGAAGGATGCAGATGGGCATTTTAACGTGGCGAAGAAACATTAAAGATGTTAGAATTCCCTCACAATATAGGAATGCAGCCACTAAGAAGTATTTCGATCCTAAAGTGATGTTGAATGCTGACACTAAAGAATACGTCGATTTAAAAGTCGTGGCGGATGTGGCCACTAAAGAACACGTCAATTCAAAAGTCATGGCAGATATAGCTACTGATTAATACGTCGATTCAAAAGTGTTGATCGATTACGACATGCGAAACAACCATTTATTTTTTTTAGTCATGGGTGTAGACCACCAAGATGTGGTAACTTATTCGCAGTTAAATGACTGAGAAATAGACATAAAAAAGTCAGTCAGATGTTGGTAGGTAGAAAGATATCAACTGTCATTTCGAAGCTAAAAATAAACGGATCGAAAACCTCGATTTTCCCATGCAATTTAAGGACGCTGCTAGAAAAGAATATGTCGACAAACTTACTCAAATATTTCCTCAATGAGGAGGTATTAATTTTTGCTTTGATGTGCACGATGAGAGGTTACAAACATCTGAAGAATTTAGAACCCGGTATATATCCCGGAGATGCTGTAAATTATATTTAGCTAACCGATTTACAACATCAAATCAGAAGTCAAGGGATAAACACATCACCCAAGGATGAAAAAGGAGACTCTAATGCAACCAAAAACGATTTTTAAACCTACACAAACCCACGTCTTTTGACGATGCTGCTGCTATGCAGTACATGTTTTCACGTAATCTGGTTTTGTGTCATCACACCATTCAAAAAAGGTGACTTTTTCATCTGCGGTAATTGCAATCCTTTTAATTATTACTATTGCTCGTAAGACTTATTTGAATGGGTTTGGTTTGGTGAGCGCTCCCATAGCCGTAAAGCTGCAACGACATTGAAAAATTGAAGTATGAATATAGAGAATATGAAGCGATGAAGAATTTAATCATGCACCAGGTACTGGTTTTCAATTTTATCAAAGGAACTGGAACACTAAGGATAAAACCGCAATTGGTATAGAAATGAAAGCGAAAGTAATTGGTGGGAAAAAACATTTGTATCTTTGGCATGGAGCACATATTTGTATAGCAGGTGATACGGATATCCCTCCAGAAATTGTAGATCTTTATCAAGTAGATCTATTAGTAACCCCCAGCAAATTTATATGAACTCCCACCTCATTATATCTAAAACAATCTCGTAATCGCCTCCCTCTGTCAAGAAATTTAGAAAAAATAATCTGAAAAGACCACACAATGTTTTATTAAAATTCTGCACTCTGTCGTGATTGTATTTAACAGTCCCCCAAGTAATCGAAGATAGACGCGGGAGGACCAAGAGTGCCAAACTATCGAAATAATAGGGTGTACCCGTAACTATCGAGTAAGCCACCCAATGACCGCCATCTCCGGCGAAATCTTTTAGATTAACGATGCCTCATTCATTGCAAGTCCCTCTGTATTTAGGAATTTTCAAGACTTTGACCAATCAGTTTAAATCCAGTCGTAACGGTTTATTTAAATCGATCAAGCCCTCACCGGCTTTAAAAAGAGCCCTCTGCCATGACTCATTTTTTTCTTCTTCTTTCGTTTCAAACCCGAACCTTTCATCTTCTTGTTATGACTCACCACGTTGGCGGGTATGTAGGCATCGTTCTGAGCTTTCTTAACGGCCATAGCAATACCTGCCGCTCCTCCAGATAAACCCCCTATGCTGGCTATAAGTGGGCCGAGCAATCCCAATAGTGGTAAAACCCTCCTCTTTTTTTGCGATTTCTGGTCTTGCTTCTTTTCAATATTTTTCCCATTTTTTTTTATATTAATAAATAACTTCGACTTTGCCTCTATCCAATTTCAAACTAATTTTTCTATGAAATATTATCCACTAGAAAGATTTATGTTCAAATCCAAAAAGGGGATAGCGCTCAAAATTTTAAGTCACGTGAACATTCTGAGGACCAAAGTAATCGAACATAGCTGGATTTTTAGTTTGAGCATCTTTTCTGTTATGCTGCAGAGCTAGAAAGACCCACCTGGGTTTTTCGACCACGGAGGTAGCATGTATGTGCCAGA
>JAHWFP010226890.1:24222-57075 GCA_023313725.1 Lithobius niger
CTAATTTGCGTGATAGCCCAAAATGGACAAACTTAAGATTTTCTAAAAGATGTGGATATATTCTTTCTATCAATCCTAATCGAAATTGTCTTAGATAGGGACCATCCTACGCCCGTTTAAAGGTTGAGATAATGGCGTAGCGGCAAAAGTATATGTTGATTTTCAAACTCAGAAAGTGCATGTGCGAGCCCTCTAATAACATCTTGAGCAACATATTGAAACTCCCCAAGATTCCCGCCATTGCTTTGCTTTTGCTTTTGTCATCTTGAAAAAGGAGGCAAATTACATCATTTGCCTAAAAAATCATAATTCAGTTTCTAATTGATTTACTACTGAAATAACAATCCTGAGATATGAGGGAACTGACGAAATTTAGCTACAAGGGAAAAGCTTAACTAGTTTTGGCTTGAAACGTGACTTCATCTAACGCTAAGGATTCGTACTGTTTTAGGCATGTAAGAATTTCCAATAAAAGAACTTTGAGGAAAAATAATGCTTACGTTGCTAGATTTGACCCTTGGTAAAATCTGAGATTATTTTCCCCTAACCCTAACCTTAATGTAAACCTACATTTCAACTTCTCTATTTTACAATTACAGCCCATAAAATTACTTTTATGACAAAATATGATTCTAGCACCGATCAACTGACTCGACTTGAAACACTTACGTTCATTGGCAAGAATTAGGTTGCGTTCGGACGAAATTCATCTTGGAGAAATTCAAGAATTAAGACGGTAATTATGCGTGGTTAAAAATTAGGTCTTCTTCAGTGCGATTTTTGTAGTCAACTAACTTTTATTCATAATATCATTGTTGAACAGCTCGTTCACGCAATAAATCTAATATTCATGCAATGCCCACTCAGAAAAAAACGGCAACTCATTCCTTTTGCAACGATGGCCTTGTGACGTGGCTTCAAACCAACTTGCTTGTGATTCGCAACATACTCCCCACGCCGCCGGAAAATTATTTCTTGCGAATCAATTTCTAGTTGCCACTCCCAAGATGTCGACTATTCCGCAAACCACCTCTAAGATGGCACATCTAAAAGAGAGAAAAAAATCAAAACACACACAAGACGTCACTGGACAAAACAAAAATGTTGATTCTTCAGTTCTTGAGGTCTTCTCTGCGTCTTTCGTGTGAAAAAACCAAAATGGTTAAAAGTCCAATCTTCCAATAGGCATCAAACTCTTTAGTTCAAAACTTCTTGTTAACCACCAAGCATCAACACGATTTATTATTCCTTCATTTTTTAACTTTCTTCTTATGGAAGTAACCTCCAAATCAATTTTCTGCTTTTTTTCTTCTTTTTTTTTTCCACCATTGTCCATGAATCTTTGAGTTTGCTTCATAAAACCTCCAAAGGACAAATCCTCTGGATAAACCGTCTTAAAAACTTTCCCCTAGGATCCATTAACAGCACCGGTCGTACTTTTCCATCTCTGCCACTAGTCAAATCCGTAATTCTTGCCATCTTCCACTGGCCTCTCGGCAATTTATCTTCTTGAACTAATACAATGGCACCAAGTTTTAAACCAGATTCTTCAGTTCCATCTTTGAATGTGTGGGGAGATTTTAGCTGCAAAAGATGTTCTTGGGACCACTTCTTCCAGAATTGATTCATTAAACGGCATCGAAAACGCCATTTTTTGCAAAGGGTTCCTTGTTTCACCTCAGCAGAAATGTTCGGCAGTATATCCGACAAAGATCCACCAACTCGTCCCAAAAGAAATTGAGATGGTGTCAAGCATTCTGCATCACTTAACGCTTCAGTTACCATCGTTAAAGGTCTACTATTAACTATCGCTTCAATTTCAGCCAAAATTGTAGACATTTCTTCACTTTCTACGAGCGCTGCTTGAAGGGCTCTTCTCAAATGGCGTTTTACTGCCCCTACCATGCTCTCGCAGAAGCCTCCCCACCACGCCGAAAGCGGTGAAATGAATCTCCATTCAATACCCAGATGATTGGCCAATTCCTGCACTGTAGTATCTTTTAAATGTGCCCAGGGTTCGCGTAACATGCGATCCATTTGTATAAAAACTTTTGCATTATCACTGTAAATTATGCTTGCGATCCCTCGTCTTGCAAAGAATCTTCGAAAGGCCCATAAAAGCAGTTGTATGCCTTGCGAACTGACTAATTCTAGATGAATTGCTCGTGTTACAGCACACGTGAACAAACAGATGTAGATTTTTACTTTTCCGTTTTGACTTCTTAACCAAATAGGCCCACAAAAATCGACCCCTACGACAGAAAACGGTGATGATTTCGTGATTCTAACCCATGGCAGTGGTGCTTCAACTTCTTTCCGAACCTTGGCTGACCATCTTTTACATACTCTGCAGTTATTTAATGCTTTTCTAACAGACTGACGTCCTTTTAATATCCACACTTCTTCTTGCTTCTTTCTTTTATTAAGGTTTCTTGTACACTACCGTGCACAGTTCTTTCATGTTGATCTAATATGAATTTACTTGTTAACTGGTTGTATTCTAACAAAACAGGCGTTTTTCATCTTGCGGCAGGTCAGCAAAGTTCAATCTTCCTTTCAGACGTAGCAAACCCTCTTCATCCAAAAATGTATCAAATCTTAGTATTTTTAAGTATTATCGATTCGCTTTCCTTGCTGCAATTTTTTTATTTCGGCATGAAAAGAAATCTTCTGAGCAACTTTTAACTAGTATACTTATACTTCCTGTAACTCTTCTGACTGCAAATATGCTGTACTACATACCGATTTTTTTTGTATTCTCGTAATAAATCTTAATATCCAGGCTGTTATTCTTAAAATTCTTCTCCATGATGAGTAATTTTCTGAGTTGAACTCTGCAACTTGACCGCCTCCTACGGGAAGGGAAAATACTAGCTTTTCCTCTTGTATTTCTTAGTTTTCTTCCTTTTCTGATATTTCATTAGGCCAATTTTTTTTGCCACTCTTCAGCCAGTTTGGACCATTCCACCACAGCCGTGATTGGATTAATTTTGCGATTGATGCACCCCGAGAAATTAGGTTAGCTGGATTATCTTTAGTAGAGCAATATCTCCATGAATCTTGACTAGTCAATTCTTGAATTTCTTGAATTCGCCTTCCAACAAAAATCTTCCACTTTGAAGGGTGACTTTTCAACCAGTCCAAAACTATTCTGGAGTCTGCCCATAGAAAGGTTTCCAAATTTTTCATGTTCCATGCTTTTTTTTACAGTTGACACAAAATATGCTCCGATCAAAGCTGCCATTAATTCTTAACGTGGAATTGTAATCAATTGAAGTGGTGCAATTCTCGATTTTGCCATTACCAGTTCAACATTTCGACAATCTTTTTCTTGAATGCAGATATATATTACGCAACCATAGGCAATTAAAGATGCGTCATTAAACACATGCAATTCCAGTTTTTGAGCAACTGCTTCAGAGGTTCCATACCAACGATTTAACTTAAGTTCTCCCAATCTTCTTTCCAATTACTCCATTCTCCTTCAAATTCTGTTGGCAATACTTGATCCCATTTAATTTTTCGTCTCCATAGATTCTGCAATAGGCATTTTTGGCTGTTACCATTTTTGGAGCCAGGAACCCCAGAGGATCGAACAACATTGCAATTATTTCTAAAATTCCTCTTTTTGTGTTATTCTGTTGACTTGCACGCTCTAAAATATTTTCATAACACATACTTAGTAATCATTTGCAGGATTCCATATAATTCCAAGTATTTTTAGAAGTTCAATAGGTTCTTCTTCCGATACTATGCCTTCTTTCTTCCAAAGTGCTCTTAATTCAGTGTCATTTGTAGCCCACTTTTTTAAGCATAAATCCTCCCTTTGCCATGAGTGAGTTTATTTTTTTTTGATCTTGTGAATGCTGCTTGAGCACTAAAATTTCCAGAGAGCATGTCGTCGACGTACTTGTTGGCTTCGATTATTCGTTGGGTTTCTGGATCCGACTCAGGATAATTTTTCGTGTGAAATCTAATCGTAGCCGCCAGGAGGTATGGGCTTGCTTTCATTCTGAACAGTACTCGTTGCATACGTAAAATAATAATGTGTGGTTCTTCATTTTCTGTCCAAACTTCGTTTGTATAAGAATCGTGTGGCGTCTCTGTCTTCAGGTGCTAGTACTACTTGTCAAAAAGCTTTTTCAATGTCGCTAACAAATGCTGCTCGATTCCATCTAAATCTTAACAAGAGATCAATAATTAGTGGATTTAAGTTTTAGATCTTTGTATTGGCATGCATTCAACGATTTACCACCCCTACTACAGGACGAGGCATCAAATACAATTCTAAACTTTGTGGTTTTCCTCTCTTCTTTTATCACAGGTTGGTGAGGCATATAATACGTAGTATTTTGGGATTCTTGATTACCTTTGACTTCTACATGAGCATTCTTAATATAGTCCATAATTCCAGCTTTGTAGCGCTACATCTTTTCTAGTTCTTTTTGCAACTTGATAATAAGTCTCTTCAGACGCTCTTTAGCTAAGAAAAAAATGGATCCTAGCTCAGATTTATTATGTGCCCACGGAATTCGAACTTGATACATGCTGTTTTCATATCTTGTTGAAGCTTTAAATTGTTCTTGTGCTGTACTATCTTCTATACTAATTTGCGCTTTTTCTTCTTTTTCCATTACTCCTGAGCTGTCTACTTCTCAAAAGCGCTTAATATTCTGATCCAAATCGTCATCTCTTTCCTCCATGGAAATAAAAATGGCTACCATAGATGATTGAGAGTTCAAAGACATTGTACTCCCTTGAAGGAGCCAACCAAAAATACTGTGGGTCGCCATCAAATATGCAGACAGCCGTTTCATGTGGCCCAAAATAATTCTCCAATACCAATCGGCACCAATTAAAATATAAATTTCCACTGTTTCTCCTTGACCCATTAACTGCGACCAACTACGATTTCTTCTTGCTTGCAAAAGTTTTCTATTCTGCCACTTTCCCACAAAGTTACGCCTTTATAAATGTTGGGAACTTCCAAAGCTTCGATCTCTAAGCATACTTCGTAGGCTCACACCAAAGTAAAGGGAATTCTTCTAGCATGATGCACCTGCTTATTTCCTCCAAAGGAATGTACAGTTACCTTTTCAATTTGAGTTGCTTGTAAACCCAGTCTATCAATTATTGCAGCTGTAACAAAAGATTTCTCACTACCTCCATCAATCAGCATAGTGACCGGTACTCTTATCTTTCAGTTGCAGCCATACTCTTATTGTTTGCATTACTGATAAACTATTCTCTTTTTCTTTTTTAAGCATGGCAAATCGCAGACGTAACTACTGCGACTGTACTGTTCTTTTTCTTTATTCTCGAATAATTTTGTTGCTTCTTCTTTGGAGGGCTTCTTACATTTACGACAAAATACATCTTTTGCACAGGCTGAACTGAAATGTTTTTTCGACATGCACTTAAAACATCTTTTACTTTTTTGCAATGCTGCCATTCTATCCTTCACATTGGAAAACTCCTTGCATGAGATTGATTTGTGCAAATCATTTTTGCAGAAAATGCAAAATTCTACTTTTTTATCTTGATTTTTTTGGTCATTCGTTGCTACTAGAGTTGAGGCTGAAGTAACATTTTCTACAAAATCAGGTGACTTCTTACTCGAACTGCCTTTCTCAGCTACAGATAAATTGTTTTTCATCAAGGACATACGATAAACCTGCTCTACATTTTCAACCTCCTATTTGACAAAACCTAGTAAACTTTTTACACTAGGAGCTGATTTGTTAGCTGCTTTCCGATTCAAAATTAAAATTGTTGTTGGCAAAGCTTGCAAAATTGTAGGGCATACTATAGCTGCCATAGCTCAACATCTGTTCCAAGTGCTTCCAAAGAGCGGAAATGATGCAAAAACTCTTCAAGAAGACGCCTTAAGTCATGGCCCTCCTTGGAGATTTTTACCGCTTGGACTTTTAATACTGAATTAACGTGGTCAGCTACTCCTACCTCTTTACGTCCATACTTATCCTTCAAAAGGTCTAATGCAATTGCGTAATTTGAATCTGATAAAACAATTCCTTGTATTGTCTTAATAGGCCCTTCAAATAATTAAATTTATCAATATTAGCCAAACTACTATTAGCATCAACTCCAGAGGAGAATTGATCGTAAAACCTAGTCCAATCTTTAATTGTTCCGTCAAACTTAGCTATTTGTAATTTTGGCAGCTTTACTTACATTTTGCTACTACCTTGTACCCTTTGCCCTGCTGGTGATTGAACCGGAACATTCACTCTAGCTGCTTGAAATTTGCTTCAGTTTTAGCAATTACCATTGCATCTGTAATTTTTTCGTTTTCTGCAATCTCTTGATCTAACTCCGTTACAGGTGCTAATTCTTCTAACTTTTTTAAAATATCCAAGAGTAGCACTTCCTTAGATTGCAACAACATTAAATTATTCTCTACAGATATTGTACTTGCATCTACTATGTCTTGCTTTAAATCAATAATTATCTTATTGACAGACGTTCGCCGTGAGGCTCTACTTTTTCGCAGTTGCGTTAAATCATTAACCAAGTCTAGGATTTGCTTAGCCTACGAGCTTCTAAACTTCTTGTAAATCTGACAGCAGACTAATTACACAGCATACTAGGATTTGTAATCATGAAAACAAAAGTTTTCCTATCTTAGTTTCAAAAAATAAAAGGCCCGGGTTTGGTTCTCAGACCTACCCACGTTTCACCTTTTTTTTAACCTTGCCAACAAATCAACTCAACGTAGATCTTTGAGCGGTACTATTCAATAATTATACTTAGTTAGGCTCAGGCTTCCTATATTTTATATGCCCCCTGCCATCTTACCATTCAAAAAAAAAACTAGTTGTCCCTGGTTCGATCGTTAAAGGGTTTCGGCTCCATGACGAAATTTAGCTACAGGGGAAAAGCTTAACTAGTTTTGGCTTGAAACGTGACTTCATCTAACGCTAAGGATTCGTACTGTTTTAGGCATGTAAGAATTTCCAATAAAAGAACTTTGAGGAAAAATAATGCTTACGTTGCTAGATTTGACCCTTGGTAAAATCTGAGATTATTTTCCCCTAACCCTAACCTTAATGTAAGCCTACATTTCAACTTCTCTATTTTACAATCTAGCCCCCAAAATTACTTTTATGACAAAATATGATTCTAGCACCGCTCAACTGACTCGACTTGAAACACTTACGTTCGGACGAAATTCATCTTGGAGAAATTCAGGAATTAAGACGGTAATTATGCGTGGTTAAGAATTAGGTCTTCTTCGGTTAACAAATTAACAAATTAACAATACAACATGATCCTCGTATGCATTCATAATATCATTGTTGAACAGCTCGTTCACGCAATAAATCTAATATTCATGCAATGCCCACTCAGAAAAAAACGGCAACTCTTATTTGTGATGATGGCCTTGTAACGTGGCTTCAAACCAACTTGCTTGTGATTCGCAAAAGGAACTATACAGTAAATATTACCAACTAGTAGAAAATATTCGTGATGATGTTATTTACGAAATGGTATGACATATTACAAATTTGCACAACGTTTCATGTTGTAGATTTAAAACAGTGCATGTTATTAACATTACTGTTCTATAGCGACTCGTATGGTATTTTATTCTGAATGTAAAGGTTTTTATTTTTATTAAAATACTTCAAAGAATGTGTGAAATGCAGCGCTTTGCATTGAACCAACTCCTGAGACCATAATTATTGTGTGCATCGGAGAACGTATGGCTATTTCCATGCAGCTTTCTAGCTCACTATTTTGGTATTGTGTCAGGGGTGGTGCCTTTAAGCCCTGCATCGTCGCCATTCGTACCTCCTTCACCCCTATAAACCTCGCTTTTAGGCCCAGTCATTCTGCCTGTTTTGTACCTAATACTTAAATGATTCAACCTAGAGTGTTTCTTTATGGTAAATCCACAACAAGACAGTCATCTCTGTAACAATGCCCTTTTAAAAGTATCTTGTCTATTAATATTACAACTTGTGTTGACAATTACCCTGTATCATTCTTTCTCCCACTCAATGTTTCCCTCGTCGTATCCCTATCTCACCTTTGTCAAAACCTTTTAACCTCTTTATTACGTATTGATTAATGTTTTGACTTTCACTCCTCACCTATCAAGAGTGAGTGCGTGGTTGCGAGCCCACTAATAGCACGGAATGGACATATTTAGAATTTTCTGAAAGGTGGGATCTATTCTTTCCATCAATCCTACCCGACATTGTTTAACTTAGATATAAATACAAATATGAGCATTACATTAGCTCTTAGAGCTTGAAACTAGCTGCTACACCAATTACAACTACCCTTTAAACGAGCAATGGACGATCCCAATCTAAGTTACACAATTTCGATTAGGATTGATAGAAAAACTACATCCACACCTTTCAGAAAATCTTAAGTTTGTCCATTTCAGGCTATTAGGGAACTCGCAAGAGCAATTCGAACAGGAAAATCACTACACTAACCAATTGAAAAAAGGAACATTAGCACAAATTAAGGGTGATATACTTTAACTACGATTTTGGGGTTCAATGGTTGCTTTTACGTAAAAGATGTACAGTACCTTTGCTGTCCAGAATTGTGTCCTGAACGTTTTTGCTTCACATTATGCTTTTGATTTGTTGATGGTTAAAGAGTTACAGCCAAAAAACGTTTTTTTTCCAAGATGTCGGCGAAAGCAATGGCGGGAATCTTGGGGACTTTGGATATGCTGCTCAGGATGATGAAATGTACGTGTTTGCCAATTTTCAGCTTTCTCCTAATTTTGTCCGGGTTACCCCCCAAAATGGTCTAATTTTACTGGGCTATATCATTTACAACAAATTTTCAATGAAGACACACCAAATTCTAGGTACTGTTAGTATAATTTTTTATTTATTATATAACCAAGTTTTTAAAATAAGTTTTAGAAAACGATTTTGTTGTTTTTTAGTACCTTAAAACTTACCTTAAAACTTACCTTAAAACTTACCTTAACTTATAACTTAGCAACTTAATAAATTAAAATAACTTAGTAAACTCGTAACATTTAAAATAACTTTTTCAGAATAGGATTTTGTTGTTTTTTATAATTATTTAGTAATCTTTCCTCAAAACCTAAACATGAAAAATTCTAATACAGCAATAATGCAGTAATAAACTAATACAGTCAAATAATTTTGCTTCCCCAGCAACACCAGACTAACGTTAACAATGAAATTATAACATTTTTCGGTGCAATCTAGCTCAACAACTCAAAATGCTGATTTGTTTCGGAACTTAACCATAAGGCCTAACTCACGCCAGGTTACATATCGCTTGCAAGCAAAAGCGCTTTACTAATATTTTAACTTAACGTACTCTGGAAACCTACAAATGGTTACATCCACTGTGTATTCTTCCTTCACAATATTTATCACTGCTTCCGAAATAATTTTTTGATGTTTTAGTACGGTACAAATTGCGTCATTTTTCTACATTCACGATACCACTGCCGATTGTGCCGCGGCTGTTAAAGCACTACGTTGAACAATGGCCACGGATTTCCCAACCGTTGCTTGGTCCAGCCGAGAGCAGGCGCCGACCATGGTTTAGCAATGGGCGTGTAGATAACATCCCCGGAGGGCCCAAATTAAATTTTTATGTTGCGACCTTTTATATAAATATTTTTAATCACATTTGACAGCTTCAAGAATAAAAATCATGTCGAAACTATTGGTTGTAACTAAAATAATGTATGTACTAAAGCATACAATTGTAATGGGGCGGGGCAGAAACTGCGCACCTGGGGCTCCTTCTCACAATAAGCAGTTTTTTTAATTGATGTTTGGTGGTATTAGGCAATTTCCGTGATTTAAAAGCGCTTACCCGATTGTTGGAGTCCCTAATTTTGAACCCTGCTTTCTGCATTTACTAAAAATTTTATAAATGGTACAAATGATGCCAGTAGGAAACTGACACCCACCCAACCTCCACAGGGATGACCAGAGGAGGGAGCAAGTGTGGCTTTTGTCCCTAGGCAGTGCTTAAAACTCAAGGGGCCCCAGATTACCATTGCAGGGTAAAATATAAAATGCAAAAACACACTGGCCTTGGCTTATCAGATGCCCTACGAAAGGCTGTGCCTGGTGGCCTCTAGCTGACACGAATGCAGACTGATTCAATGAAAAACCAAAAAAAATATTTAAAAGGGGCCCTCAGATTGCTGACGATCCCTCATAAAGGTGTAAAAGCCCCTCCCCAGAAAATGTGGAGCCCTAGGCCTCTTCAGACTCTGAGCAGCCCAACACCTCCGTAAAAATATGTGCACGGGTGAAAAATAACAAAACCAGCAACACCACTGTAAAAAAAAACCTGCAAAAAGTAAAGTCAAATAGGAGTAGGGTAAAGGGGCCCATCTGCAGGGATTTTCTAGCGGGTTGCTCAAAATGACTGGTTTTGCGGTTTTTCCCTTAATACTTATGTCGGCATGCAATACTAGCGGTCATCTGGCCTTCTGGCTGGAAGATTTCTGTTTTAAGCCAGTTCAGCTGTTGGCCGTCGCTGTCTGCCACTGGCAATGACTTTTGCTATGCGGCCCTAGGTGGCACTGGAATCCCTTCTTACAGCCTAGAAGATGTGTGGTGATAAGGAGTGCTGATGAATGTATTTCAGAGACTGGTCTTGTACTGTAGACGAGCTTTGATACCTTGTATGGGCCTACTGTAGTAGTGGTGATTTGCGATATGAGGACAGACATACCCCTCCACCCCGAAAAACCCGCTTCCCGTGCGCGTTTTTTGTCGATCCGGAGGAGGGGGGAGGGGGTGGCGCGATTTTTTGTCGATCTGGAGGAGGGGGAAAACTGCTTTTTGCTCCTTTTTACCGTTTTGTCGATCTGGAGAAGGGCGAAAAGTGCTGGAGAAGAGGGTTTTGCGAGTGGGGAGTTGCGATATGAGGACATAATTATCCCTCCACCTCCCGAAAAAACCCGCTTTCCGCGCGCGGGATTTTATCATAAATGGTCCCTTAAAAATCGCTTCCCACGCGCGATTCTTTTGTTGATCTGGAGAAGGGAGGAAAGCGCTGGTTTTTTTTCCCATTTTCGTCGATCTGGAGGCCCGTGCGTGGTTTTTTGGTCGATCTGGAGGAAGGTGGGGAGTGAAATTTGGCACCTTTTTGGTCAATCTGGAGGAGGGGCCTGTGATTGCGTAAATAGACCCCAAAAAAAACTGCTTCCTGGCGCGATTTTTTTGTAGATATGCAGGATGGTGCTGTCTTTTTTTCCGTTTTCATCGATCTGGAGGAGGGGTTGTGTGCATAAATGGATCCTTTAAAAAAAATCGCTTCCCGCGTGTGATTTTTTGTCGATCTGGAGGAGGGTGCTGGCTTTTTTCCCGTTTTCATCAATCTAGAGGAGGTGCTGCCACACTCAAAAAAAATCGCTTCTCGCGCGGGAATTTTGCAAATCGCTTCAGTGTGCAGGATTTTGTCAATCTGGAGGAGGAGTGCTTTTTGTTATCTTTTTGCATGCTGGAAGTGTGGCCATAGCCAAGATGGGTCGAGGTTATCCATGGGAAAAGTGCCCTTTGGTTACCAAAATTTGTCCTTTTGCTACCAAAAATTGTCCTTTCGCTACACGAGTCCTTTTGTCAACTTTGAGTGGAAGTGACGTCATCCGAGGGGATTTTGGGGCAATGTAAGAACTCTAAAAAGCTTTCAAAGTGAAAAAATCACGAATTAGCAGCATTTTAGGGGAACTGGAGGGGTCATGTGAATGTTCTGTGAGCTTTCACATTGTGATTACTTTAAAAAGCTCTCGAGTGCTGTAAAAATGACGAATTAGCAACATTTTGGGGGAGGGAGATGCTTTTTGAGCTTTCACATTGTGGTAACTCTAAAACGCTTTAAAGTGTGAAAATGACGAATGAGTAACATATTGAGGGTTCCGGAGGGGTCATGCTTTTTGAGCTTGTGGTAACTCGAAAACACTTTAAAGCCTGAAAAAGGATGAATGAGCAACATTTTGGGGGGGTCCCAAAACTGGAGGGGTCCTGCGAGTCCTCTTTGAGCTTTCTCATTGTGATAACTTTTAAAATGCTTCGAGGCTTGAAAATGACGAATTAGCAATATTAGTCGGAGGGTACTTTCGCATTGTGAAACTTTTGAATTATCAATATCTCAAAATCTGATCCTTTTTTTCACACAACCCAGGAGGTAGGGGCCTTTTTTTTTGCATGGTAGGCCTAATCCACGTGGCTCGAAGATTATCGTAATATGGTCTCACGAGCTAGTCTTTTTTCCAGTCTAATTTTTCGTTCCTCCTGCGTTTCTTGAGCTTGAGCTTTTCTTTTACTAGCGGCTTTTTTCTCTAGTCTAGCTACTCTCTCCTCATCCGTTTCTTGAGCTTGAGCTTTTCTTCTACTAGCGGCTTTTTTCTCTAGTCTAGCCACTCTTTGCTCCTCCGTTTCTTGAGCTTCAGCTTTTCTATTTCTAGCGGCCATTTTCTTTAACCTATCTTCTGTCTGCGCTTCCGTTTCCTGCGTGCGACATTTACTCTTACTAGTAGCATCTTTCTTCAACCTAGTTTCTCTCCGCGCCTCAGTTTCTAGCGCACGAGTTTTTTTCTTGCTGATAGCGTCTTTCTTTCTAATCTCCTTCTTCCACGCCTCAAAATCCTCCAACTTTTTCCGGCGGTTCTCCAATATGGCAAACCTGCGGACGGCCTACTCGTTCTCCTCGGCTATTTTTTCTTCGGTCAGTATTTGTGCTTCTCGCTCTTCTAACTGGAGGGACAATTTTTCCTCTCCCTCCTCGTCGCTCATCACGTCCACGTCCGAGTCGAAATCGTCAGCGTATTCGTCCCAAGCACCGGTTTTGTAGTGACCGATGGCTAGAGTATCTTCGCCATTATCCAGGATATACCTCTTGTCGTTGTATGGCGAGAAGAGGGATTTCGATATTCTGACGGTACTCAGCTCGTGCCCGACGCTGGATGTCTTGGCCCAGCTTCCCTTCTGCGGAGGTGCTTCGGAGTTTAGGGCCACTTCGTAGTCGTTAAAGCTTAAATGTTTCTTCACAAAAGAGCTTTGGATGCCCTTGGCCTTCTTGATATTATCTTTTTTCAGAGGTTTAATAGAGTACATTTTTGACCTGAGTCCGATGAACTCTAAGATGGGGACGCCGCCCATTTCGTCTTTCATTTTCCCCAATACTTGTTTGTTCGTGCTTGAGAAGAGGGGATGATTCGACAGGTAGTTGCTCGTGTCGAAACGGTGTTTGTCAGCGAGCATGTCTTGATAAATGTCCTCTGTTTCAATTTCGTAGCAGAAGCTGTCCGTGTCCGGGAAAAGGAGTTTGGCGTGGTCTTCGTACTTTGGCCGTATGTAGTCGTAATGGAATTCGAACATGAAGAGTTTGGAGAGTTCCAATGTGGTAAATCCGGAGTAGGTCAGAAGACCGCATAGCGCGCTACGAACGTGGCGGTTGAGTTGAGCCAGGTTTTTGTTAAGTATCTTGAAGGATTCGGCATGCAGTTGGGAGGTGTATTTCAGCGCCGTTTTCTCATCGGTACACAGCTTCACTTCGAGGCGACTTTGCTTATTCTCTATGGTTTTTCCAAACACCGAATTATTCAGCAATTTGAAGTAGTCTTTGGCGAAAGGAGCAGTCGCTTCTTGCATTTTTGCGTTGTTGAACTCGATGTAGATTTCATCCACGGTTTTTGGTTAAAAGCTAAGACTCTTCTGATACGTCGAAGTACTAGTCCACGCCGGCGGTAGAATTTCAAGTTCCTGTAGTGAAGGATGTACCTCTTCTTGTGTAGAAGGTTCGGGACGAGTTTGGTGTTGGAAGTGGACTTGATCTTGTGGACCAAATGCTTCCCGGCGGGGGTGAATAGCTCCAACTCGGGCTCCTGCATCCTAAGGAGAGCTGCCCAGCTGAATCCTGGAGTGGAGATGTAATAACATGGGTCCAGGTTGTTGTTTTCGAGGCATAATTTTCGGAAATCTTGAAAGACGTCGGCGAGCAGGAAAACGTCCGTCATTTGGTATATCTCGTGGTAGGTTCGGAATACCTTCGATTTTATTCTCAGCCATAGGTTAAGCGCCCGCACATTCTCGTTTCCCGTCAACATCCCGTCTTTCAACCGGGAGTAGAACGAGTTTCTCGACGGCAGTTCTTCTTCGTCGAAAACGGTCATGTCGCTTATGTATTCGTACGGGTAAACGCCCTTCTGCGTTAGAAGGTTCAGCGCTTTTTACCGGGTGGTTTCCTCCGTAAACCATGCAGATTGCAATCCAGAGTCTAACGCTGCCTCGAGGATGGGGAAGCCACTATTGTCGTTCCTGCGGTTCTTCAGAGTATCCAGAGAAGCGTTTAAGAAATTGACGCTATCTATAAAACGAAGGTTTATCTTGCTGACTTCATCCTTAATTGTTATGGGCTGAAACCTCTCGTTGTTGCAAGTGATAACTTCTACCTGGCCCGGAAACTTGTGGACTGCGGGTACTAGAAGGTGCATGTCATACCCTTCCAGGCCGTGGAACACGACGGGAATGGTTTTTCTTTCTCGAGCGGTTAGGTTACAGTTTGGATGAGCAGCTCCTCTGAATTTCCCACTGATGTGGCAATGATCTCTCACCTTATTGTCTACGAGCCGTACTTCCCCGTGAATATTTGCTTTCTGGTAGCACTTTTTGAAAGCTTTCCCACAATAATGACAAACGGAAGCATTCTAGATATCGGTTTCTTCAGACGAGGTGAGGCGGAGGGGTTTTGCATTTTTCAGCAGGCTCGCATAATATCGAGCTTCTTCTTCCGTACATTTATAAAATACGTCGACGGCGTCTTCTCCCAAGTGGTACTTGTGACGTATAATCTCCCCGTCGTGTCACACTAAGACGTAGCCGAAACTGCAAGGAAGGTGTTGATGGATTTCGGTGGTTGAACTAGTCGAAGCATCAGGTTGAGCGGTTTGAACGGGGCGAAGGAGGCATTCAAAAACGGCGTGTATGATGTGTGGGAAGGAATTTTGACGGCTAAAGTGCTTGAATGCAAGAGAGTTTTCTCCTAGCTTCTTGAATCTAAGAGCTTGAACGGGGTTAATTTTGACGCATTCTTTCCTATGGGCCAGGAGCATCCATTCTCCTCCGAAACCGGCGAAACAGTTCCTACAATAGAATTTGGTATGGGAGCCCGAACCTCGATAACGTAGAAAAGCAGCTATATCAGTAATGGCGCAGTAATGAGTGTTTAAGATTTCCGAATCATCGTCGTCGTCGTCGTCATACAGATAGAGAAGGTCAATCGGAAGTCCGTCCAAGTTGTTAGAGACGCGAAGCAGGTGTAACTCCTCTTCGTGGCTATAACCGATGATATTGATCGAAAGATCGTTCTCCTTTTCAAACTTGTCGATTTGGGCGATGTTAGTAGGGTAGGACAGCGCGGAAGTATTGAGCATATCCTCAAACTCGCGGTAATCTTCCGGGTCGACGGTGTCCAATTGCAAACCCGCGGCCAGTACGGAATACAAAAAGCATTTGTGATCATCTAAATTTTGGACGTTCACTATCGCATTCTTCTTGCCAGCGAGCGCTTTTGGAAGAGGGATGTACGACGATGCTTGCAGTGGCTTATACCTCGACACTCTGATTAACAGGTTATGGATGCGAGATATAACCCAGTCGCTGCCCCGCTCAGTGAAAGCATCGATGGATTCTTGGATTTTTTCAAAGGCCTCGCCCAGCAGAGCGGGAATGTCGTTGGAATTGTGTATTTCGGAATATCTCGACTAGAATCTCGCTTGAATGAATGCTCTGACCCTAGCAAACTCTATGCCCAAGCTGATCTGGGCTTTGCAGTTTACAAGTTGCCATAAACAAACTTCTAGCATCGCCTGCAGTGCCACACGTATTGATATCAGGAATTGAAACGGATCACCGATGACACATTCTCTAACTAGGGGCATCTCGTATTGCCGGTGACCCAATCCTTCATCTCGAGATGGGGTGACTGTCTCTTGAGAAAGTCAGGTAGCTTGTCGTGGAAGCAAGTACATTCTTCCGCATCAAATGGGTGATGGAACCGTAGATGTTCCCACAGCTCGGCTTGTGACGGGAAAATGCTAACACAGTACACACTCGTTAAAGTTTTCTTATCCATCGTGAGACTGTAAAATATTTATCTCTTTTTATTATTAGGAAAAAAAGTTGAGGAATAGAAGAAAAGAATTGAGGAAGGAAAGGGAAGAAAATTAATTTTTTTAAATGTTTATTGCATCGAAATATTTTTACATGGAAAAAAAAGGAAGGACTTGTTTATTTAAGATTGCTAATGTTGTCCGTCCAGCTGTTGTACTTGGAGTCATAGCCCTTCCATTTAACGAAGTAAAGCATTTTCCCATGTTTTCCTTTCTTCTTACACAATACATGTTCTACTAAAAACAAATTGGGAACTAGAGTTTTTTGAAGTTCCGGTTCATAAAAACCACCGAGCACCGGTTCACCCGACTCGTCTTTTAGAAGATAAGTAACCGGCTGAGTTTACTACTTCGTTAGTAAAATTTTGCAAATACCCCTTATCGAAAATTTTCTTAACTTTAGAAATCCTGACTTTATTTCCTACGGCAAATTTGGGTTTGTTCAACAACCGTTTAGTACTAGTTTGTCTCAACAACGGTTCGTGGCGTTTGGTTACTTCTCTCGGTTTAAGTTTTATGGCAGAATGAACCGTGTCATTGTAATTGGAAACTACATCGTCGATAATGTGCGTCCACTCGTAAGTCCCCTGCCTAGTGAATCTTTTGCACATTCGAGTTTTTAGGGTTCTGTTGAAACGTTCTACCACGCCCGCTTTCTTCTCAGAGTACGTAGAGTACATATTGATGTTATGACGCTTAAGTAGGGCTTTGAAGTCTCTGTTGTAAAACTCTTGTAAAACTCGCTACCTAAATCGACTTGTAAATTTTTAGGGGGTGTCACTCCGGCGAGTATTTTCCTGAAAACTTCAGTAACGTCTACGCCAGATTTAGATTTAAAAAGAATGGCCCAAGCAAACTTGGACATGACATTAATGCAGGTTAGTAAGTAGTTAAACCCTTTATTTACATTAGCGTAAGGTATCATTTCGACCAAGTCAGCCTGCCATAGATCGTTAAGGCTCAGTACAATCACTTTCCGTCTCGGAAAATTTTTTCGGGTTGGTTAGTGAAGTTCTTTTACAAGTTGATCCATTTTTTTTTTATTTCCCATTCCGAACTTAAGTTTTGTTTTCATGATTTTCTTAACAATCGAAGCAGCTAGCTTTTCCCTCCACGCCAGAGAAGGATCATCTCTCACTCTTTGAGCTTTAGCAATGAGAACTTCATCAGCGGCGTGCCGATCTTTCAAGTCCGAGCTCTCGGAGTAAGCGATGTCGTGTTCTTTGCACGCTTCGTCTAGTTTATTAATTCCCGGGTCTCCTCGAGCCAATCTTTTTTCAAGTTTAATTCCCGGACCGCAATATTGGTAGCCCAGCAAATGCATTTCGAGAGGTAACTTATGTATGAGTTTGTTTATGATTCCTTTCCCAGACTTATAAATGAAGCTCATTTGGTCCCGCACACCTCACTGCGAATATGTAGGAGTGAGTTTTGGACCGGTGCTCGTTGTCGCGTATTCAGTTTTGGAGTGCAGTGGAATTCGCATTATAGGAGTTACAGCCGGACTTGAATATTGGGTGAGGCAGTAATCGAGAAATGTTTCCTGACTAGGTGCAGGGGAGGGTGAGAGAGCCAGTGATTCGTAGTCATCTTCGTAAATTTTTTCTTCATCACTACCTTCTTCTTTGTAAATTTTAATCGGTGTAGTTTGCTTTGCTAGAGTGTTTTTTAATCGGTTTAGTTTGCGTGGTTAAAGTGTTCTTAATTGGCGTAGTTTGCGTGGCTGAACCGAGGACCGGTCTCGGTTTCAGGGTGCTTACTACCGGTTTAAAAATTTCTTGTAGCGATTCTTCTTGTTCTCTCTCCCCTGAACGTTGATTTAAAAACTTTTTAGTTAAACGTCATTTGTGTTATGCGATTTCTCGTTTTGTTTCCATTCTTTTGTTTAATAGGCAAAAATGAACGTTTATATCTCCCCCCGTTTAACATTTTGTTAATCGATAAAAACCCATAAGGCTTTTTCCCACAATTTTGACACAACGTTTTAAAGTCTGAAAATTCCATGTCAGGGGCAACGTGATTTTCGTAAACGTATTTCAAATTTAACTCATCTACCGGAAAAAGAATTAATAAATTTGCATTGTCTCTAACTACTTGTTTAGGAATTCTCGTGTAGGACTGACTGCAATAAAAAACATCGGCGTTTGAATGACGCCTTTGAGCGAAATAACGTTCGATGTTTTTTTGCTTGTTCAAAAGGCAATCATCAAAAACAATCAGGTTTCGATAATTAGGGTCCAGTTATTCGGGTGGAATTAAATCAATTTGAGAATCGTGAAAAAAGCGACATTCCGTCCTATTTTTTCCTCAATTTCACCAAATATAGACTGCAAACTTTGTACTTTGACTGACTAAGTTTTACTGTAAATATATAACCGGTTGTAGTCGAGCCACCTTTTGCTACAGATGAAATTAAACAGTAAGTTAGTTTTTCCGCAATTTGCGGGTCCTATATTTAGACATCTGATATTCGAAGGTAGAAATGGATGATTTTTAGATTCTTTCTTAGGTAAGAAAAAGTCAGTTTTTAATTTCCATAGCTTTATTTATTTACACATATTTTTTCAGAGATATCAAACTCATAAAGTTTTCATCCGTAAATTTGTCGTTGGAAACGTCCGAGTGAGCTACTCCATAGTCTTTGTTGCATCATAATTTCACGTTGCTGGGAGAATCATCAGTGACATATACTGCGGTAATTTTCCCGGTGAATTCCATCAAGTTTAAAACATTGTAAGATGGCAAGTTAAACCAGGGTCTGTCGATAACATTTTTGTTAAGTTTCCCTCTAGTTTTGTGAATGTTCTCGTACACCCAAGTTCTAAGACAGCAGTTTGTCTCCTTCGTTCACCTTTTCGCAAGAGGGGTAACAGGGGTAAGCCGCGTGCATAGAATTGGCATAATTGAACGTAGTCAAGGCCACAGGTTTTTGCTCATCAAACTCGATGTCTAGTTTTTTACAGATGTACCGTTTTAGACTTTTTAAACAGTTTTTGAATTTCCGGGTCGCTGGGTGAAATCCAGCCTTTATATTTTGATTCTTCGTCCGAAACGGGAGTCCCCGGACCCTTTAAATCTTGAAACTGAATGGAAGGAGACAAGGAAAACTTTACACCGTTGTTAATCTTTGTGCCTTTGTCGTTCCTAACTTTCAGCAAGTTTTTTTGCAAGAGATTGGAAAGATTCGTTTGCCATGATGGTTGAGACATTTTCAGGTTAATTATTTATTTTTAGGTTCTTCCTTTTATTATTAGAAATTTTAAAAATAAGCCACTAAAAAAAAAATCTCGTATTTAAAAAAAAGGATGTCAGTTAATAAGTTTGGACAAGCATTGAAAAGCACGAGGGAGGGTGAAGTGATGGGAGTCGGTCCGATAGGACAGCCGGGACTAGGATACGTTTTAACACCCGAAAACAACTACGACATGCAAAGCAAGCGTGTAACTAAAGTAGGAGCTGCTATCGAAAATGAAGACGCGGTAAATTATTCTCATATCGGTACTCTGGCAACGGACGTTCAGAAACTTTAAACCGACTTGCCTCTTGCTATTACTCTTCTCTCCGAAGAGTTGGCTTCCGCCATTTATAGTATGGAAAAAATACGTTGTATATAGATGATGCTAACGGGAATTTCTACGCGAGGAAGAAGTAAATTAAGGACATTGCTTTCCCCCGGCATGCTGCTGACGCGGCATCAAAAGTGTACGTCGATAGGAATTGTTTATTACAAGACGACCAAAAGTATACTTCAATGCGACGCACAAGCAGATTAGAAATTTAAGCGATCCTACTTTACCGAACGATGCTGTTACTAAGGGACTTATCGACAGCAATTGCTTGTTACAAGATGACCAAAAAGAATACTTTAATGCCACGGACAAACCGATTAGAAATCTAAGCGAACCTACTTTACTGAGTGACGCGGCTATGAAGAAATTTGTGCATGAAAACAGTTTCATGCAGATCAGTTTCAGCATGAAAAGCCCTTTGGAAAAAAACGAGCGATTGGTTCGTTAATTCCAGTCCTCTCTCGTACTTCGTGTGTACGAGTCCAGGTTTAATTCATAAAGCAATTTTCTACTGCAGCGACCCGAGCGTTGCACTCATTGCTAAATGTAAAATAGGAACGAGAGCCCTTTACATTACTAAACTAAAGGACGAACATTCGACTGCTACCATTTTAGAAATTCCTTACGTAGTAGAAACAAATTTGCCCATCGCGGTAGAGGCATTCGAAGAGTTTCACCCAGAAGACGTTTATTTTCAGTTAGATTTGCACGTAACTTTTCAATAGATGACTCGTCTCATCCTATCTAAAAGAGTTTCGTAATTACGTGCCTTAGAGAAGGCACTTAGGAAAAATAAGCAAAAGTGGCCGCACCAAATCTGGTCAAAATTTTGTACGCGTTCGTAATTGTATTTAATTCCCGGTCATAAGTAGTTTACAACTGACTGGGGAGGACCCATGTTGCCAAAACTATCGAAATAACAAGGTTCTCCCGAAAAGGTGGAATAGGCGACCCAATGACTTCCGTCTCCATCTTGGAAATCTTCCAAGTTGACTATTCCGTTTTCACCAGTAGGCCAAAGTTTTAAGGGAAGCGTGTCTTTACTAAAAGTACCTCTGAATTTTGGAATTTTCATTACTCTAGCCAATCCGTTTAAATCAAAGTTTGTTAAAGGTTTATTAAAGTCGATTAAACCTTGGATGGTCTTAAGTAAAGACCTCTGCCGCGGGGCAGTTTTTTTTGCTTCTTTCTTTGTTTATTTTTTTTTCTTCGTGCCAGAACCTTCCACTTGTTTGTGATGTCGCACGAGTTCAGCAAGAATTTTTGCATCGTTTTGTGCCTTTTTTACGGCAGATACCACTCACGCAGTTCCACCTGCTAATCCTCCAATCCCGGCTAAAATCGGTCCTAACAGTGCTAATGGCAAAAAGCCGCCTTTCCTTTTTCGCGATCTTGTTTTGAGCGCCATATTATTTTTTTATTATTATTATTTAATGAACAACTTCGACTTTGCCTCTGTCTAACTTTAGATTCATTTTCCTATCTCCAATGATGGGAGCGTGACAAGTAGTGTTAGCTGGAACTGCTGCTCTAAACTTCAGTTAGACTTATACATCACCGATTCCAGATTGAAGCCTCTCGAACTGTTTGGAGCAATCCAACACCACGAGAGGATAGGCTTTCTTGAACTGAAGCAAGTCAAAAAGCAAGTCGTTGGTGTCGTAGCAAAGCTGCCTAAATTGCTGCACCATTCTGTACAAGCCAACGTACTCTCCAGTAGCAAAATTAGTATTTAAATCGAAAAACGGATATCTTTCTGAATTTAGAGTCACGTGGGCATATTGCAGACTGCAGTGATCAAACACGCCAGGATTTTTAACTAAAGAGTCCTGCCTGTTTGTTTGAAAAGCTAAAACTATCCACCTAGGTTTTTTAACAGCGGAAGTTGTGAGCACGCGTCAGGTGAAGCTGTTGTTTTGAGGGAGCACGCAGCTATCGTAATGCCAGTGCCTAAATCCTAAATCCACGGTCGCTCCGTGGTCGATGAGATAGTAGAGTTTAAGTTTCTGCTCGTCCGAGGCAGTGACACGTGGAACGAGCCAGCTGATGCTATTTAGAACGACTTTGCCATTGGCCACTGCCGCTGCTTTGAAGATGGCATTCGTATCACTAGCTCGCATGAGTGTGAGCACGTGTTTAGTCCCATAGATTAGCTTATCGTAATTTTCGAAAAATCCCATGACGTGTTTCAGAGGGATGGCGAATGTAAAGCTTCCCTTTGGAATTGTTTCAACGATGATGGACGCGTGCCGTTGTTTGTGTCCCAAGTTGTCTGTTAGTTTGGCAGCGACTGAAGCCACACTATCCAGCGCCCAGCACTGGCCGAGCAAAGCCGGTTGCTCCGCCGAGCCGTAGGTGAGCAGTCCCTTCATCAGAGTACCGAACCCCGGATAATTTAACTCGTCGACTTGTTTATCACCGAGATGGTATTTGATGTTAGAAAACAGGAACATGGGAGCATTATTAATAAGACTAGCTGCGTCAGCGTCCGTGTAAGCCGAGTCATCGTCCTTCAGTAACCTCCCTTTAATCATGAGGTAGCTGTTAGCAACATGCAAAAATAAATCTTGGTTTTCTACGTGTATGTGGATTTCCGAATTTACATTGTTGAGATTAGTGCCAACAATAGGATTGTATTAGTGGTAGGTGTAAGACTCGACCGATGACTCGTACACCAAAGGTTCGTTGATTTTTAAGTAATCTTCGATTACACTCATTTTCTGGGTGTTGTTATGAATATGATGAAAGCTTTGTTTCTAGGTGTCAAACCGTTTGTTTTTTTATTATTAGAGTTAAAATTAAGTCCTTTCCCTTTTTTTCCAAACACGAGCATTTTTATCCTTTATTTTATTTAGATCTCAAATGAAGACGCACTGTGAGCGTCTCACCATTTAAATCGAACGGCTCGTTGGTCTGTGAAGTGAGCCAAACTCTTATATTTCTGATTAATTTTGTAGTAACTGGGAGGTAAATTAAATTATGCGGGGACTCTATGATTTTGAAACTGGGTGGTGAATTGGGATAAAAGGAATATAAAGTGGGCTGAGTGTCGTTGTTTAGATACGAATTGCCAATGATATCTACGTGTACGAAAATTGTGTTGATGCTCATAATGTCGACTGTATTTTGACTTTCTCGACTTCTCACGTAGTTGCCCAAGTCAAACCCCAAAACTGGAGCCAAACTCTTATTGCCCGAAAAGGACAAGTCGTAGTTTGGATCGGTAATTATCAAGTCGGTTCTTAAAGTGTTTAGATTTGGGAGAATCGTAATGGCATCCTTGCTGTGCCCATTTGCATCTATCGCCGACTTGAGAAATTTATTCAAATATTCGATTTCGTAAGCCCCCCGGGGTGACTAACACTTTGTGCCAGGAAGCCCCAGCATCGGTCGTGTATTGAATTTCATTATTTTTTGAGGTGATGTTATGAATGCTGTTATACGTGTCTAAATTAAGCAGAGCCAATTCGTAATTTTGTTCAGAGTCCAAATGAATGGGAGTGTTTAGATTAATTCTCAAATCAGAGTCTTTGCTGGAGAGAATAATTGAACAAGAATCCATGATGTTGCCTTTTTTAAAAGGTGGAAAGCAGAAAAAAATATGAAAGCTCAAACAGCACTTGCACGACCCCTCCAGTTTTGGGAACCCCTAAAATGTTGCTCATTGTATTTTTCACGCTTTAAAGCATTTTAGAGTTACTACAATGTGAAAGCATCTGCATGAACCCTCCAGCTTAGGGAACCCGTAAAATGTTGCTCATTCGTCATTTTCACACTTTAAAGCATTTTAGAGTTACCACAATGTGAAAACTCAAAAAGCATCTGCATGAACTCTCCTGTTTTGGGAACCCCCAAAACGTTACTAATGCGTCATTTTTACAGCACTCGAGCGCTTTTTAAAGTAATCACAATGTGAAAGCTGCAAATTCGTGATTTTTTCACTTCAAAAGCTTTTCAGGGTTCTTACAATTCCCCAAAAGCCCCTCGGATGACGTCACTTCGGCTCGGAGTTGACAAAAGGACTCATGTAGTGAAAAGGACATTTTTTGGTACCAAAAGGACACTGATGTAGCAAAAGGACAAATTTTGGTAGTCAAAAGGCACTTTTCCCATGGATGACCTCAACCCATCTTGGCTATGGCCACACTTCCAGCATGCAAAACGATAACAAAAAGCACTCCTCCTCCAGTTTGACGAAATCCTGCACGCTGGAGCGATTTTTTTAAGATCTATTTTCATAAAATTCCCGCGTGGGAAGCGATTTTTTTTTTTAGTGTGGCAGGAAGCAGCACCTTCTCTACATTGATGAAAACGGGAAAAAAGCCAGCACACCTCCTCCAGATCGACAAAAAATTGCACGCGGGAAGCGATTTTTTTTAAAGGATCCATTTATGCACACAACCCCTCCTCCAGATCAATGAAAACAGGAAACAAGACAGCACCCTCCTCTAGATCTGCAAAAAATCGTGTGTGGTAAGCAATTTTTTTAAGGTCTATTTATGGAATCACAGACCTCTCCTCCAGATTGATGAAAATAGGTGCCAAATTTCCCTCCCCACCCTCCTCCAGATCGACAAAAAAAAATCGCGCGCGGGCCTCCAGATCGACGAAAATGGGAAAAAAAAACCAGCACTTTCCCCCCTTCTCCAGATCGACAAAAAAATCGCGCGCGGGAAGCGATTTTTAAAGATCCATTTATGATAAAATCCCGCGCGCGGAAAGCGGGTTTTTTTTCGGGGGTTGGGGATGTGTCCTCATATCGCAAATCCCCACTCGCAAAACCCTCTTCTCCAGAACTTTTCCCCCCTTCTCCAGATCGACAAAACGGAAAAAAGTAGCAAAAAGCATTTTCCCCCTCCTCCAGATCGACAAAACGGAAAAAAGTACCAAAAAGCATTTTCCTAGTCCTCCAGATCGACAAAAAGTCCCGCGCCCCCCCTCCTCCAGATCGACAAAAAATCGCGCTCAGGAAGCGGGTTTTTCGGGGTGGAGGGGTATGTCTGTCCTCATATCGCAAATCACCACTATTTACTGTAATCTTGCTTCGTTGTTCTTTAATTGACCCGTGATTCCTTGGATGATTCGGGCACCCTGGCTACATGGTGGGTAGGCAAAGGTACCATCGTAGGCATAGCTGACAAGCTTAGAAATGGTTGTTGACTGACTCACTTGACTAACTCTGAGCTAGTCGAGATCTTTTGGACTAGTGGCAACATAATTGTGGTAGGCAGTGGTTCCTCTCTTTCAGGTTTTTCAGGAACGTTCTAAGATGGTTGAGCTGTTGGACCGGTGGAGCAACACTGGCGACAAGCAGTGGGCCCTTACCTTGGCTTCGTGGCTTGTAAGCTAGTTTTGTTGGTACCAACCGTGCATCAGAGAAAGCAAAAGTTTTCGAGGCAGTAGATTCTGGAGCAAAGAAAATGCAGTGGAACAGCTGCTGGGTTCGTTGCGGCACAAGGATGGTGCTAGGTTTAGGCAAGCAGAACTGTTGGTGGGCAGTGGGTCCTCGCCCTCAGGATTTTGCAGGTTCGCTGTTCTAAGCTGGTTTCGTAGGTGGTGGGCAGTGGGTCTTTGCCTTTAGCTTTTGTGGGTATGGAGTTATGCACTGGTTGATCTGTTGGACGAGTGGCAAGACATTAGTGCTGGGCAGTAAGTCATCACCTTCGGGCTTTCCTAAGTTGATTGAGCTGTTTGTCTGGTGGCAAGATACTGGAGCAGAGCAGTGGGTCCTCGCCTTTTGCCTTGCAGGTATTCTATAGCTGGAGAGTATAAAACCGATCCAATAGCCCCTCGAGTACAGCATTCAATTCTTGCGATTCCTATAACTTCTCAGTGAATGTGGCTAGCATCTTCAGAATCCTTTGCAGCAGAAACAAAATGGTGCGGTGGTTTGACTTGCTTTCTGCGGTCAGTGATTTACGCCTTCTTCAGATGGCTCGTTGGCTCAAAGAAGGGGTTAGCTACTACGATGGTTGAGTGTGTTTACTTTGTCGGCTAGGGCACACAAAGTTGGCTATCATCATTGATCTGTGTTTGTGTCTTCTTCGGATGGTTCGGACACATGACCGGTGGTGCAAGTTAGTCTTGTCTACGCATCTGGAAATGAGAAGGGCATTTCAGCGTGTGGAACTCTTAATGTTCTTTGCTAACTGACCATCCCTAATCGGATCGTTGGTGATGCCTAACAGCTAGTACTATTGCAACCATATGTGTAAAAGTAGGTACCCTGAAGCAGCAGAGTCTAAATAACAATGCAGTGTAACAAGTCATTAGGAAATGACAGTGTTTGTCGGGCGTGCACAGCAGCAATGTTCTTCCTACCCTACAGTCACTGTCTAGCCCCAGTGAATTCTATTGCCTCACAGCTTGTAGTAACAATATTTTAACTTGGAGGTGGAGTACTCCTCCATTGATGGACGGGGTTTAATGTCTAACCGTCACCATGCTTCAAGTTCTTTGGTGCATGGTGTTGAACGTTAGGTCCCGGCGACCTGCCTTGCTCGTCCTTTGGGCTTATCACAAGTTTTCCATTTCAGCGCAAAAAAGGGAAATCCAAAAAATCGAAATAGCTACCCTATGGGTGCGGGATTTGCAAATATCGAAATCAAATATCTGTGAGAGCATGCAAAAAATTACAACTCAAAGTGGTGGATCACTTAGCTCGTGGATCGATGAAGAAAGCAGCCAACTGTGAGAAATAGTGGGAATCGCAAGACACATTGAACATCTACATTTTGAATGTACATTTAACGATCACTTGCAGTTTTTCAACCGCACTGGTTTTACGATTGCTGCAGTTCAAAAAACTGCCTCGAGACAAGAGGGGTCTGTCTTCGTGCGGAGCACTTGTATTTTTTGTGCCAACTGACTATCTCCATTCTGAGCTTGGCTAACACTGCGAGTTGGAACTAGCAGCCCGATGTCCCGACTGGCTTGCAGTCCAGGCCTATGGCACAATGGTTGATGCTCGAGTCTTGGGTCAGTGTCCCAGACCAAGTGGTTTTAAAGTGGAAGGGAACACTGACCGGTTGCCCTTGCATTGGGTGTGACAGATACCTAATGTCACTGGACTGTTGAACCCGGCCGAACTTTCACGAAACTTTCGAAGAAATTAGAGTGGAACAATAAAATTAAAGGCAAAAGAACAAACCAAACTGAGCCATGCCCTCCTTAGTTTCCAGAGATACCTGGAGTTCTGATCAGTTGTATGACCAACAGAGAGTGGTGGAATGAAAAGCACAGTAGACTGGACACGTGTGTAGATTGTCTACAGATTCTGTGGACGAGTGCTCATTTGCTGCTATTGTAATTGCTGAGACAGTTTTTGGGTTGTGAACGGATACACTGATGGATGGTGTGGAAAGGATGTTGAAGTATGCAAGACTCTCCCAGATGGTTTCTGTCTGGGGTGCATATCTTGCTAGCTCGACGAAGTGAAGGAGGTATGTGCCGCCACCCACGTTCATCTCCTAGATGGGAATTATCAACGTCAATTAGGCTCTCCAAGGTACGCTGTCTTGCTGGGAGGCAAGCATGATGAAGTCTGTAGTACTCTCCCGGATGGTCTCTGTCTGGGATGCATGTCTTGCTAGCTCGACGAAGTGAAGGAGGTCTGTGCAGCCACCCACATGACTCTCCTGGATGGGAATCATCAAGGCCATACAAAATCTTTAGTCTTGTTTTATGTCTTAAGTCTGGGTGAGTTTTTATATGTACAGTATCCCGTTTCATACCCTTTGGAGTCAAGGCGAATGCATGATGCAGAAAGAAACACAGTTTCACGTACTAGTCAGGTCAAGCAAAGTACTAGATTGTGGAAGTGTGTGCTCACTATCGGGAGTAGTCTGCATTCAGAGATGGAAACATACCACCTACACGACGCAAACCACCTTTTAAGTGGGGGGGTTAACTCCTTTTCCGGTGTCGGTGAAGTCTGCTGAATGGGGCTGGCTAGTACCTTTCAGAAATCTCAGTGGCGAAGATACAAACAATGCAAGGCTCGCATCACGGCTTGTCCACGTGTTTAGTGGATATTGTTGTAGAAGTCAAGTACTGCGGCTATTGCCGAAAACTCTGATAACTGCAGGGCAGGAATGAATGTCACATTAGAAGTTTGCTTTAAACACCTGGACCCGGGTAACCTATCCTGTGGTTTAGTAGATGGCTTCGTTTCGAATACCTGCAGAAAGGAGAGGCAGTAATCTATTTGCGTTTTAGATCGCAAAAGATATTTTAGGCATTGCCCGAAATGGAGAAATTTCCAAAAGCCATACAAAGGCGACCTCAGATCAGACAATAATACTTGCTAAATTTAAGCATATCAATAAGTGTAGGAAAAGAAACTAACAAGGATTTTCCTAGTAACGGCGAATGAAATGCAAATAGGCCAGTGCGGAAGTTTCTTTTCCCAGAAGGTAGCGGGAAATGTAGCATTTGGGAGGAGCCATACTCTATTCTGCGAAAGTCCAAGTCCTCTTGACCGGGTACTCTGCCCAAGGTGGGTGCAAGGTCCGTGGTGGTCTGCCAACAGCCAGAAGATGGCTCTCTCCCTGGAGTCAGATCGTTTGGGAGAGATGGCCGAAATGGGTGGTACAATCCACCTAAAGCTAAATACTACGACGAGACCGATAGCTAACAAGTACCATGAGGGAAAGTCGCAAAAGACTTTTAAGAGAATTTTCAAGAGCATGTGAAACCATTCGAAGAAAAATCGGTAAGCCCCCGCAGGTCGAAAGGGGGATTCAACCCCGGTGGTTGACTGCATGCCTGTGGAACCGTATCCTAACGGAACGTGCTGCGGGAAGCCAGTGGCTGCCGACGGGGAAATTTCCCCAGTAGGACACCATGTCTGATTGGGAGAAATAATAGGAGGGCATACGGCAAGGCAAGGGAGGCATCTTTGGCTGGTAAGCCACCTGTTAGTTCAGTATGCAGGATCAGTTTCGCTCGGAGTTACAGCCAGCCCTGATCTGGCTCCCTGCCTGACTGAGGGAGTAATTTTAGACCCGTGTCCATGTCCCTCCTCTAGTGGGAAAGACATGCAGTGTGCCAGTTCTGCAGGAAGGGTATTCGGTTGCCGTAAGCCCTGGCAGCACACAGTTATTCATAACCTAACGTTGGTTGGACCGAGCGCCCACGATGACACTTTTGGTCTACAGTAAGTAAGTCATTTGCCCATACAACTCGTCTTGAAACATGCGCCAAGGAGTGCAAAGTGTATGAGAGTCATCGGGAAGTTCTAAGATGAAACCCAAAGGCGCAATGAAAGTAAAGTGACGGTCAGACAAGTTGTCGACCGCGGTGGGATTCGTTCGGCCAAGCACGATGGGGCACCGCCGGCCCGTCTCGACCACAGTTCTGGTGAGGTGGAGCAAGAGCATACACATAACGAACCAAAAGACGGTGAACTTCATCTTGGCAGGTTGGAGCTAGAGGAAACTCTGGTGGAAGTCCGCAGCAATTCTGACTTACAAATCAAACGGTGGACCTGGGTATAGGGGTGAAAGACTATTCAAACCGACTAGTAGCTGGTTTTCCTCTCAGGATACTGGCGGTCAGATGTAACGCAGTTTCATACGGTAAAGCGAAAGATTAGATACAGGCCATTGAAAGTTTGAGAAAAGGTTGAGAAATGATCTCAACCTTTACTCAAACTTTCAATGGGTGAGAAGTTTGGCTTGCTTTACTGCAGCCTGGACGTCTGATGAGAGTGCCCAGTGATCCACTTTTGGTTAGCAGAACTAGCACTGTTGGATGAACCAAACGCTGGGTTATGGAGCCTGATGCAGACCCCATCAGACCACATGAAAGGCATTGGTTGCTATTGACAGTGGACGGTGGCCATGGAAGTGGAATCTGCTAAGGAGTGTACAGCAACTCACCTACCGAAGCAACTATTCCTGAATATGGATGGCGCTGCAGTCTCGAACCCATAACCAGTTGCAGCGCCAAAGCCGCAGCAGCCCCTTGTGGGTAGCACATAGAAGATCAGATGAGTAGGTGGGTCACAGCAGCATGCGTTAAAGATATCGAGCTTAGACATGCCTGGACCCATTGCTGGAGCAGGTCTTGGTTGGAGTAGCAAATACTCCAGTGAGAATCTTGAGTACTGAAGTGGATAAAGGTTCCATGTGAACAGCATTTGAACATGGTTCAGTCGGCCCTAAGGTATAGGGGAAACACTTTTGAAATGGGGGCGTGTGTCAATGTGAAAAGCCCGAAAGAGAGTCGGGTTAATATTCCCAAACACGGATGCAGAGATTGATCTCAGGTGGATCAAATGCGGCAATGCAAACAAACTCGGAGACGTCGGTGAGAGTCCCGGGAAAAGTTGTTTTCTTTGTAAGGAACAGACTCCTTAGAATCGGCTCGCCCGGAGAGAGGGACGTTTTTTCTGTTAAGCACCACGGCTCTAATGGTGTCCAGAGTGCTCCTGCTGCCCCTTGAAAATCCGAGGGTTAGAACTAGATTTTCGCACCACACCGTACTCATACCTGCAGAAAGTCTTCAAGGTGAACAGCCGCTAGTCGGTAGAAAAATCCAGGTAACAGAAGTCTGCAAGCCAGTTCCTTAACTTTGGAACAAGGAATGGCTCTGAGGACAGGGCCGGTTTGGCTGTGTTCCTAAGTGGAACGTGGCACCGGTGAAGGAACTGAGAGACATTCCAAACAGCGCATGCGTGATACACGTCCTAATCGTATTTCACAGGGCATTGTTGGTCGTGTGCCTGTGTCCATGCCAGACGAACCGACCCCCATTGAACCACATCGAGGCCTTTCCATAGACTGCCTCAACTAGGCTGCGGAGCCTTCATGACGACAACCTTGTGATCTTATGAAGTCCGGTCGGCAGCCAACAGTCCATTTAGAATGGCACGGACCGTGGAATCCAACTGTCTAATTAAAAGAAAGCATTGCGATGGCCATAGGTCGGTGTTGAGGCTATTAGATGTCTGTTTAGTGTTCCTAATGTCAAAGTGTTCCCTATGATTCCCTATAAGGCAGCCAAAGGCCAATCATTTAGTTAGCGACGTGCATGAATGAATTACGAGAAACCCACTGTCCCGATCATTGTGTTGACCACATTCTCCGTGATTGCAATCTTCCATGCCGGGAAGCCGCTCACGCATGCTTACTGACTAAAGTCATTCCAAGGGGTTTCGCCTGGGTCAATAGGGGAGCCCCTTAAAGAGATTTTTCCAGAATTTTCTCTGTTCTGCAATGATCTTGTGCTTGATCCAGTGTTAGTTCCATGATGGCTTTGGAGTTGGTAGTTTTTTGTAGCCTGTTTTGGTAGGGCCATAAGGAGCCACTTTTATTTGTGATTGCTGACACCCCACTAGGGGGGTTGGTAAGTGTATACGCGGGAACCCTGTTGGGGCCTGCTTGTTTAGCTTTGTTTGCGTTGATACTCGTGTATGTTTCCCCCTGCACAAGCTACTGCCCAAGGCTTTTTGCTTCTTGTTGGTGTCTTGTGTGGGGTGGTTTTCTTTGTCCCTTTGTTTGGTTTTGTATGTTTGCGACTGCAGCGGTTGGTAGGTTTTTTCTTTTTTCTCCATTGCTGAGTCACACTTTTTGGTATAACCTTTTTCTTAAATTTGCTTGGTTTGTTTAGTGGGATTCCTTTTGACTCCCGCTCGCTTTTTTTTAAACTTAATCGTTTCCAACTACTTTTAGCTTTGTTTAATGTGGCCAGTTGCCTGCTTTTGGTCTTCGTTCCCTGCTGGATCTTGGGTGCAATTTGTGCTCTTGGTGGATGGGTTCATTTGGCTGTGACTTCGCTGGCCCCCATTCTTCTCACCCCAGGTGTTTGCACCGGGGGGGGGGGGGCAATCTATTGCCTTTGGCTGGATGCTCTGCAATCACCTTTCCTGTCCCGATCATTTTTTTTTAACGGGCTTTCACTTTGTAATCTTACCACTTTTGTTTTGGGAGGGTTTCCATTGGATTTCCATGGGTTTCCAACAGCGTAATTCTGGTCTGGTTCCTATTACCACGTTGTTTTCAACAAGGTGTCCCCCTCCTGTTGTTCTCTGCTGTGGCACTCAGATCCCATGCGGAAACAGATCCCTAACTCGGGATCATCGTGGACTGTGGACTTACTAGGGACAGCAATGTTCCCCACCTTCATGCTAAGATCCTGCCACTCATGCATCGAACCAGGGTTGTCGATTCACAATGCTGGCGCATGTCGGCTCCCGCACGCTTGATCGTCTATGAATGCTGCCTGTTTCCTTCTATTTTGTACGGGGTGGAGATTTAGGCCACCGTATGCATTTTGTTAAGCCTGCCCAGATCTTGGTTTCTCTCTGTCGCCTTTTCCTGCTTCTTATCGCTGTGTGCCTACAAGACCATAGTAGCTGAGAGTCTCTTCGTCCTGATTGGTGTACCTCCGTGCCATTTGGTGGCTCGAACATGTACAAACAAAAGGAAAGCTCAAAGAACACACTTTTGCGTGGCGAGTCCCTTTGGCCTTCCGTGAGCATCCTTCTATTTGCGGTAACCTCTGCTTCTCTCTCTTTGATCCTCTTGACTCGTCGTTTTCGAGATTTATACTGATGGCTTTAAATCTGCTGCTGATACTAGCAGTGTCTTTGTTATCATGAACAATCAACACCACGTCTATTGGTCGACAGCATGTTTTCCAGAGTTTTCTCTTTTCCAGACCGAAGCACAAGCTTTGATTATGGCCGTCGCCTTAGCCATTAACAATTTTCCCATTCTGGAGGATATCAACATCTGTTTTGACTCCATGTCTGCTTTAACTGCTATTACGAACTGATCTGAAGGATAAAAGCACCAAAAAATGATTTGCATGAATAAAAGCCAGTAATGTGCAACATGTATACAGTATTAACGCAACGTTTCGGGTCTGAATGCGACCCTTTATCAAGCGTAAAATAAAAATAAGAAATAACAATTTTTGGAGTGGAAACTCAAGTCATATTAAAAATACACAAGAAATAAAATCCAACCAACACCAACGAAAACACAAAGCACCAGAAGGACCTAAGCCAGTTAAAAAAACGGGCAATAGGGAGACCACAGTCTACCTGCCAAAGCAGGTCGGCTGTGGATAGTGAGGGATAGCCAGGTGGGATTTTTCCCGCTAGGGGTGAGTGGT
>JAHWFP010226890.1:57475-75645 GCA_023313725.1 Lithobius niger
ACCTGCTTTGGCAGGTAGACTGTGGGTCTCCCTATTGCCCGGTTTTTAACTGGGCTTAGGTCCTTCTGGTGCTTTGTGTTTTCGTTGGTGTTGGTTGGATTTTATTTCTTGTGTATTTTTAATATGACTTGAGTTTCCACTCCAAAAATTGTTATTTCTTATTTTTATTTTACGCTTGATAAAAGGTCGCATTCAGACCCGAAACGTTGCGTTAATACTGTATACATGTTGCACCTTACTGGCTTTTATTCATGCAAATTACGAACTGTTCTCCCTCTTCCCTACAGGTGGAGACTGCAACTCTCCTTTGCTGGACCATGTCTTCCTTGATGGTTACTCGTCTGCGCTGGGTGAACACCTATTGTGGTATCCTGTGCAATGGGCTGGAGGATGCTGAAGCAAAGTCGGCGGTGAAAATACCCCTAATTGAATCCTTGCTATTCACGGTATCCTACGCCAAAGACCAAATGAGGTGTGACATCTTTCGAGGGTGGCAGACTCGCTGGACCAGCTCAACCAAGGGACAGATGTTGGCCAGGTTTCAACCACAAGTCTCATGTGACATGCGTTTTGTCTCATCGAAAACAACAGGTGCTCACTGGACGTGGCAACTTCGGCGCGTACTTGCTTCGATTTGGGCTTGAACGAGTTCTTCTCGTGAGTGTGGACATGGGTTGGAGGACGTGGACCACATTTGGATTGTACCCTTCCAGGGAGATTTACTACATGTGCTACCTTCCTCCGTGGTTCTATCCTGGCTGCGTATGCGCTTGATCGTTTGGAGCTCTGGGTGAATGAATGCCTTCCCACTTTCCAGAGGTTTATTGCTGGTGTGGTTAAGTTTCACAATTTGGGTTAACACAGGCCCATGTGGGATGATCTCCGTCTCTGTAACTGTGTGTATTGTTTGTGCTTCGACACACCTGGTGTTTTCCCCGTAGTTCTAGTCTAGTTCTATTGTTGGCCTGTTAACTTTATTCCCTCACTCCACGAGTGGGTTGTTTGTACAATTGCATTACGTGCTTTCTCTGTCCGTTTCATCGTTTGGGTCCACTTTTGAGGCTTTGGTAGTTGGGTTCACCTTGGCCGTGGATCGCTTCCCCCACGACTACATCTTTGCATGGTGCTTGATTTTTCTTTTAACACTCTCACTTCTCTTGCTGGTTTAGTGTATTGATTGGTATAGTACTTGCTTTTTAATCTCAATTTTCACCTATCATTTAATTGTTTACTTTGCGAATTAATTTCTCCCCTGCTCTGTGAGTGGATTGTTTTCTAGTAATTGCTTTATTTTGGTTTTTTGTTTGGATCTATTTTCACCGCTGGTTGTAGGTGAATTATGGAAATGGCTTCGGTGGCGACTTTGTTCCTCATTCGGGGTCATAGGTGGATGGGTTCTTTTCGACTGTGGCCTCGCTATCCCCCCCCCCCAGGTCCTTCAGGTTCTCCCACTGGAGGGCCCTGTCTTTTACCCCTCGTGGGCAAGTATACATTCCAAACCTCTCCCCCGGTCATTCTTTTTAAATGGGCTTTCAGTTTGTAATCTTACTACTTTCATTTTGGATGGGTTTCCATTCGGGCATCCTACACTTGTTTTTACCCTTTTGTTTTGATGTTTGATATTCTACTGATCTTGTTTTCCCCGCTGGTTTGGGGCGATTCATGGTGTTGGAGGACGGGTTCATTCGGCCGTGGTTTCGTTTCCCCCACCCCATGGCCTTCCTTATAGGGCCCCCCTTCGGCACGATGCCTTCTGGATGGGTGTGCGTCATATGTTGTTGTCACTATATAGTTTTGTTGTTTGATGCGTACCCAGCATTAGCCATAGCTCCTGAAGGAGAGATGGGCAATTTTGCTAGGCAAATCCCATCAGAAATTCCTAGGTTCTTTTACATGCCTCAATCGACATGAGCACGAAACATCACAGGGCCCTTCTCTTCCCGAAAATGCCAAGGGTGGCTGAGGCCGAACTCGAACCCGGGAACTCTGGGACATGAGATGGTCATGCTAACCATCAGACCACCTTGCCCCACTGTCCCTATCTACTTTAGCTTTTTGATGCGCACCCACGTTAGCCATGGCTCCAGAAGGAAAGATGGACAATTTTGCTAGGTAAATTCTATCGGATATCCTAGGATCTTTTACATGCCACAATCGACACGAGCACATAACAACACAGGGTCATTCTCTTCCCGAAAATCTCAGTTGTGGATGAGGCTGGACTCGAAACCGGGACCTCTGGCACATGAGGTGGTCATGCGAACCATCAGGCCACCTTGGCCCTTGTCCCTATCTACTGTATAGCTTTTTGACGCGCACCCAGCGTTAGCCATGGCGCCAGAAGGAGAGAGGGTCAATTTTGTCCCTATCTACTGTGGGATTTTCGTTAATCCATTCATGCACGTTTCTAACTAAATGACGAGGCATTTGGCTACCTTAAGAGAGTACTAGGAAGCTGCTAGGAATCAGTAGATATCCCACTGTCTCCAGGTACTGATTCCTAGAAGGCTCCTAGTTTGGTCTGCTTGTTGTCATTTTGGGCTATAGGACTGGCCCGTTTTTGGGGATCAAGGAGTACCGGTAGACCACTGCATTTTGGCTAGTAGGTGTATAAGCACCCTTGAGACCCTTGTTAATCCTTTAGCTGGCATTTTAGCCAAGTTATAAGTGATCGTTTTCCCAGTCACCCATTGTTTTAATTGAATGTGGTTCAGACATGTTGCCGCTAGGTGTCAGGAGAAGCGGTGCTCTCCCCCCTGTGGAGGGGAGCACGACCTCACATGATGTTGCTGCAGGTGGATGGAGTGCCCCAATTGAAGGATTGGTAATGTCACAACTTGGACCACTTGGTCACATTGGTTAATTGTCCAGTGCTCCTGAACCGCATCCGTAGATGTCGTGAGAGAAAGAATTATGATGGGTAATTCCGATTCTGACTAATCCTCCTCCTTGGCATCGGAGGTGGTTTCTGCCCCTTCGGGTTCCACTAATTTGCTCTAGATTTGTCAGGCCAATGCGGTCATGGGAAGTCTGATTTCGCCTCTGTCCATCTTAGGTGTTTTGTGGACATCATCGCTATTCAGGAGCCCCTTCCCCTGTTCATCTTTGAGTATCCCTGTCGCCGGGTTATCCGCATATATCTTCTTTTTCACGCTAATGGTGACCGTCTTCAATCAATCAGTACCTTCCTAATCGATGAAACAGAGCGAACCAAATGCACCGCTGTTGGTGACAGTTCGGCTCATTCCCTGCTAATATCTGTGTTGATGCGGCTTGATTGACGTTAACATCGTCAGCGATGAATCTGTTTCATCAAAACTGTTACGTCGCACATGCTCAAACCTTCACCCCAGCAAACCACCTCCCTGAGATGGTTCGCAATTTGGCATTGCTCTCGCCTGGTCACATCTATTAGCCAATCCTGGTCAAATCCATCAGCCAGGTCTGGTCGCGGTGAAGGTATGACGTATCGAATACTCTGCTGAGCTTGTTGAACTGTATTGTAGTTTAGGAAGGTACCGAACGGCTGACGCAACATTACTGCGCACACGCAACGTCAAGTTTGGAGCCAAACTATCTGTAACAGTGGTGCATGCTGTTCGCTCTGTTCGGTTCTTTAGGCAGGTATTGAATGCTTCTTCTCTGCCGTGGTATCATGGCTAGTGAGCTCCTTACGCAGTGGACAAATCGGTTGTTTCTGTCTGCTGAGATTTCAGCCACATCTCTTATTGTCTCGGTTTACATGGACAGGTTCGATGATTTTCAGCATATCCTCTCTTTTCTTACGGAGATCTGTTCCCATGAGCGCCATGTCATCGGGGCGAATTTAATGCTAAAAGTCGTCTTTGGGGTGTCGAGGATCCCTCTCATAGCTCGTTATAAATCTCTAGAGGTACTGATATGGTGGACTTCATTATCCAACATGATTTAACTATCCTCAACAACCTTACTTCAACTTTTGTCACTGTCAGAGCCTGGAGTTAGGTCGATTTGACCTTCTCTTGGGTGCACCCCATCACTGGCTGGAGGCATTACCCAGTGGATCCCCTCAGTGGCCATGTTATACTTCTGTGCTCCATCTCTTGTGGTTTGCGAGGTATAAGGGCTGCCGTCACCTTCACGTCTGCTGGGTTAATTGGGTTCGGTTCTCAGGCCTTCTTGCCACAGGTGGTCCACTTGTTGGTGCGTTTCCTCTGACCTCTTCGGTGAAACTAGAGATGGCTGCTTGTGGTCTTCAGGACTTTTTGCTGCACTCTAGTGAGGAGGCCACCCGTGGTGAAGGGGCATGAATACTTGAGGCTGATATTTGTTGAACTGCAGGGGGGATATTTGTTGACTCGCTAAGCAGGACGCCTAGCAAGTTTTTTCTGGCTGCGAGTCAGAAAAAATCCTTTTAGCATTCCCAATAAAATGCTCTCTAATAGGACTAAGTGACACCCTATTTATCAGTCCACGAAAAGGGGACGGCACCTGCACTGCCACAGAAGAGGAGACTGCTTCCTGTCTACTCGATGGATACCTTCTAGCTGATTAAGCCACCAATGACCTTACCATTCATTCTGCGCTTCATAGCCAGTGGCAGATTTAAGGAAATAACCTTGGGGCAAAGCCCTATTTAGGCTCCCTGTCTTCCCCAAAATTCTAAAGACTTTTTTTTTAGCTAGCTGAAACTATTAGTATGTTATTTGTTATCAGTTCTATTTTACTACTGGTTTCTGGGAATTGAAGGCTCCTTTTATCGTGAAGGCCATTTTGTGTTGAAGACCCGGGGAGGGGGCTGCCCCCATTAAATTCGCACCTGTTCATAGCACTCTTGCTGTTCCAGATCCCCCTTTTTCTCAGGCAGAGCTTTTATTGGCAGTAGGCCGCATCACGGTTGGGTTGGCAGTCAACCACCTGCCTCTCTTTCACATGTACTTTAGGTCCTTCGAACCTTTGTTAAGGATTCTCAATGCCTGTTTTGAATTTCATCTCTTTCCACTTTGCTGGAAACGGGCACGCATGGTCTTCTTCCCGAAAGGCGAGGATCAAGTCTGCCCATTGTGCCTTCTGCCTTTAATGGGCAAGATTATTGACCGCCTTTGTGCTGGAAGGCTGACACACTTCTTAGAGTTCAACGTATTTCTTTCTGACCATCAGTTTCGTTGCAGAGCGTAGAGAGAAGCTGTTGGTGCCATAGCGGCTTATGTTGACCGCGAGAAGTTCTTTGTCAAGCGAGGTCTTATCTGCCTGTCAGTAGAGGTAAATATTTAAAATGCATTCAACTGCACATGGTATCCCAGCATCCTCTCCACCCTTTGTATCCCTTCCAACCTGTACTCCCTCATTGCTGACTTTTTGTCAAACCGAGAAATTTCTGTCCTTTGTGCCTCGCGAATAAACTATAGGCATTAGCCACAGGAATCCTGTCTTGGTCCGGTCTTGTGGTTCCTCATTATGAGGGCCTGCTCCAGCGGCTCATTTCCATCACAACAAGCAGTTGGCTGGGCCGGCCTTGGCTGATGACACTTTGGCTCAGACTGGTTGCTACGAGCGGGGGAGCTTTGCCGAGCTTTGGAAAGTTGCTGAAGAAGACTTGATGGACTTAGCGCTCCAAAAACACTCGAATTTAATACATCGAAGACAGTAACCATTCTCCACCCTAGATCAAACCATTATCCGGCCAGAGGGGGTGCCTAGGTCTGGAGATGGGGGTCATCGCAGTGATGCTGCTATCTTCCTTTCATTTCAGAACCAGTACCTCACTCTTTCTCGCATATTACTTGTGTTTCCTGGTAGATGCTCGTCTCCGGTGCACTGCTCACATTTTGAATATCCGTACGTAAATTGTGTCGATTACGGGCTGTCTTAAAGTGGTGATAGGCTTTTCCTGGGGCTTGTCCCCTAAGGCTTTGCGCGTCTAACTTCTTTGGTGCTTTCTTCCAATGGTCCTTTTTGGGGCAGAAATCTGGGTCAGTGCGGCCACAAAATTAACCAACGCCCCCCCCTCCACGTCAATCTTGAGGATTGCGCCTCTTGTGTATTTGTCACTGATGGCTCAAATATGGACGGGCGGGTGGGTGCATCTTTGTTGTTCATCATGCTGGCACCTCAGTCTGTTCTGGTCAGTTCAGGCTCTCTGACATCGCATTGGCCCTTTGCCATGCCCTGGACTTCCTCACTTACCACTCAAGGATCATTATCTTCTCCGGCTCAAGTTCTGCCATACAGGCAATTCTGGATGCGGTCCCAGCAACTGTTATTGCCGCATCTGCTCAGGCTTTGTTCGTGGATTCGAGTGTCCTCACCATTCTGCGCCTCTTATGGATCAAGGCTCATGCTGGCTATCCGGGCAATGAAGAGGCTGATAGGGAGGCCAAAGAATCCCTTCATCAGCTTAATCGTGTTTTCCTGTCCCCCTGTCATACTCTCGGGCAATCAGCCGGGAGGGGATGTCGTACTCGTGGCAGTGTAGGTGGAGTTTTCTTCTTGAAGGGCTGACGTAATTTTTTGTTTATTTAAGAGGTCTCCACCACGTTGTCCCTCTTCAGTGCAAGGTTGTAGAAATTCTTACTGACCTCGGGAACTTTGGTTCAGATCTTTACACTCATCTGGGTAATGGTGGCCCAGAGTGTAAGTGTGGACATCCACGAGAGAATTCTGAGCATATTCTCCAACACTGCAACCTCCCCTTTCAGGAGGCAGCTCGGCGTGTTTCCTCTCAGGCGTTATTCCTAAGGATTTTGCCTGGGAGAATAGCGAAGAGGTCCTTCCATTCTTTCCTTCCAAAGTTCTCTGCTTCTGTGAGGTTCCAGTCCGTGATCCTGTTTGGCAATAGCGTTTAGAGGGGGCATTTTTGTTGTGTGTAATGCGTCTGCCATTTGACCTTGATGTTCACACTAGCGCCCCAGTGTTGGGGCAGTTAATGTATGGCCGTTACCACAGTAGAGGGGCTCGGGTGTATTGGTTGTGAGGGTTCGTTCTCGTCCGGTTAGTTTTCCCCTTGTTCAGGCTATCACCCCAGTGTCTTTTTATGGTTTTGTTTTTCCTATTGCTTTGCTTGTTGTAAATTTGTTCGTATACACGTTCTGCATTTCTACGGCTTTAGTCTTTATTATTTTGGTTTGCGTTGTCTCACCGTCTTTTTTTTGTAGGTTTCTCCTTGTTGTAGAGGGGTTTTCACTTTTTTCCCCTGATGGTTTTTCCTCATTTTGGTCTAGTCCTTTAATGTGGCAAATTTTCAAAGTTTACAAATATGTTTCTTTTTGTCCTTAGCTTCCTTGTATAAAGGCTTTTGGTTTTCTTATCTTTTCTGTAGTTGGTCTTTGCCATGTTTCTTGGTCTTCTCTCCCCGCTGGTTTAGGGTGGAAATTTGTGATTTTGGTGGATGGGTTTCTTCGACTGTGGTTTCCCCAGCCCGCTATTTTCTTACCCCCTGGACCTTTCATCAGGGGTCCCCGGCACTATGGCCTTTGGCTGGGCATGCCATAAAACTCGTTCTGTTCCTATCTACTACAGCAAACCAAAAGCCAAGGGAACAAGCTTGGCAGAATCAGCAGGGATAGAAGACGTTTTTGAACTTGACTCTAGTCTGCCTCTGTGTAGAGACATGAGGGGCATAGTAACTTACTAATTTATTCGGTGAAGCGGGAGCTAAACGACATCACTTGTAGCGTTAAGCCTGGGGACACCCATTTCCCTGTGGCAACCCATTCGAATACACTGTCAAGCAGGGAATTTGATTGGGGCGGTAACTCTGTCAAAAGGTAATGCAGGTGTTCTAAGGCAAGCTTAGTGAGGACGGAAACCTTGTGTGGAACAAAAGGGTAAAAGCTGGCCGATATAGATTTTCAGTACCAATATGGACCTCGAAAGCGTGGCCTATCGTTCCTTTTGCTTTAGAAGTTTCAAGCAAGAGGTGTCAAACAGTACCACAGGGATAATTGACTTGTGGTAGCCAAGCGTTTATAGCAATGTCGCTTTTTGATCCTTCGATGTCTGCTCTTCCTATCATTGCACAGCCGAATTAGCCAAGTGTTGGATTGTTCACCCACTAAAAGGGTACGTTAGCTGGTGTTAGACTGTCGTGAAACAGATAGTTTTACTCTATTAATGACTCGTCGTTGCGACAGTAATCCTGGCTGTAAGAGAGCTACCATACATTCGGACACATGGCTCATATGCTTGGCCGAGTGGCCAGTGGCCCGAAATAACTATCCATGGGATTATCACTGAAAGCCTATGTCAGAAACTCACCTAGAGCATGGCAATGATACCGTTCGTGCCTCGAGCCGAGGGCCGTACGCTAGGTGATGGGGCAAGATAGGGGGCGAACCAATGTTCTGCCAGGCTGCACCCTCGCAGGCAGCAACTTTATCCGCGTGACCGAGTCACCCATCGCCCTCAAAGGTGGAGGCATCAAATCGTTCTTAGACGAGCTAAGTACCGGTCGGGGTGTCGTACTTAGTAGAGCAGCCATCATACTGTGATCTATTAAGACTCGACCTCTGACTGGGAGATTTTTCAGCATCAGACTGACTGTTCTCCCAAAAATTTTCAGAACGTGGATCTCTGAAAAAGCCAGTGGTGGGTATGATAGTTAACGTCCACACCCACCACTCTGTTAGAGACTAAGTCCCACATCCCTTCCATGACCAAACACTGCAGGGTCTCTGGTAGGTTCGTGGACTTAGGAATGAAAAAATGAACTTCCCAACTCACTAGTTAAAACCCAGAATTCAGGATATGGCTTTTATGACGGTTTATGACGGTTTATGACGGTTAACATCCGCACCACCACTCTATCAGAGATTAAGTCCCAACTTACTAGCCAAAACACAGAATGCAAGCTCTGGCTTTTTCTCTGAAGTCCAAATGATGATGGTTAATATCCCGCACCGTGCAGCCTGTTGCACAAAGACCAAACTCGCTACCCAGAAACTAGAAAGCCAAGCTTTATAACCTTTTCCTTGTTAGAAGGTGCAGAGCATGGTTCAGTTATTCAACATGACTCACAAGGACACACAAGTGAGGCGTAAATGTAATAAGAGGGAAAAATTAAAGTGGTGGGATTGCAATAATATACGTAGGAAGAAAAGTGAAATAGATAAATTAGGTAAGCTAAACCCTTTATACGCTACGTTAAAGTTGCCAAAAGTTAAAGTATTATCATAGGTGGGTAGATTGTTATTTGTCAAGTGTGACCCAAACAAAGAAAGGCACATTGGAACAAATTTAGTAAAATATGCAAATAGGTCAATGGGGATACATGCGTATGACACAGGTGTGGAGACCCAACTTAGCAAAGTTACACTTTATATATCAGCAAGGCAGGTTTTGGAGATGACGCTTAAGCCCGAGGGCCCTATCGGCAATTTCTCGTTAATGTTTAATTGACTCCTTTATGGACTGATTTTGACTTTTGACTAGGCATGGTGTGAATGCACTTAGAGGTACTGGAGCATCATCGACCTTAGACTCTGAAACTGGTCACCTCAGGTAGGACAGTTAGAGTTTCCAGAACAGTGTTGGGCGAGAGGGGTGTGGTTGAGAAGTTTAAAGGATCGGCTGCGGTAACATCACTGGATCAATTATGGTCGTTACACTACCATTGGAGGATTGGGAGAACAGGTACTAAATGTGAAGCTGGAGTGAGAGTGGCAAAGATCTAAGCTCATAATCTGAACTGTCATAATTAAGTAGGACAGCATTGCATCTTCGTCATCCCAATCATCATACTGCTTCCCGCCGAAAAAGTCATCACCATAAACCTCAAAGAAACGCACTTCAAACGCCACTAGGAATTTTGGTATTGTGGAATCGAAAATTTTTTTAGGTCTCTCATTTTGGTTATAACCCGCATATGCGCCTCTTAGCTATCTGAGAATACTTGTGTTGCGATCGCGTTCAGTAGGGTAAACGAACGTGTATGCTAAACCGTCAGGTGTAAAGTAGATGGTTTACACATTCCCTAAACCTCTTTGTGGACTTCCCTTCTGGTGAATAAGAACTATCCATAAAGTTATAAGCATGTGAGGCCGCTAAGGAAGCTAATGCTTAGAAAGGGGGCGGTCAATATTCACTCTTCAGGTAACACGTGGTTAATCTTTAAGCACGTACGTACCACGCTCTATGAAGAGTTGTTCTGTTGCACCCTTATGGTAGCAAAGTACCCACCAGGAGTGCCGGCCAGGTTAGCATGAGAGGCTACCATGCTCCTTCAGCGGCAATGGGAACTATTCTGGTCAATTCTGGCCCTGACGGTGATCAGAGGTTTCCTGGATAGAATCCACGGGTTGGCACCTTCCTTTACCAGATATTTCTTCTTCTCTAAAAAAATTCTGGCTGAGCTCTAAATTGAGCCGGTACAGCCATATAAGCATTACATTGCTTCGGCTGAATTGAGCCTCAAAAGAACTTAATAAAATATAAAAAAAAGTTTTTCCCAGACTGACTCAAAGGATATACCTGTTCAAAATATTTATTGCCTGGTTCTTCAACCATAAGTATGTATTCTTCTTCTATGGTCTGGTCTTGTGGTAAGATTTTTACCCATGGATGCCTTATTTATTTTTACATCTGGGAGGGAGGGGAAGGTTATAGATCGTCGTTAGGCTCGCGTGGCTGAGTGATGAGTTACTGTTGTTTACAGTAACTTGTTTTTCAGACAAGCACCCATTTTGGTTAATACATCAATAATTTAGACGTATTGTGGGATACACAAATGTTGAAGAAAGACGTTCTGAGCAACTGAAAAGTTAAAAAAAAAACACTGGACTAAAAATTAAAAAAAAAATCATTAAAATGTCACGTTTATGCAAACATACTAAAGGTTTAGGCCTTGTGTGGGACACCAAAATATTAATGTATCAGGCTGAAACTTTTTCTGAGCTCTAATTATAGGTGTGCAAGCGAGTTTGCAACTTGGAAGTTTAAAAAACACTCTGAAAAAAATAATAAAAACATCATTAAACTATCTTTTAAAAAATACTAAAAGTTTAGGCCTTGTGTGGGAGATCTAAACAATAATGTAACAGGCTACAATTTTTTGTGCTTTTATAATATGACCCCTAACCACAACTATTTACCAACTTGAAATTTACAATTTTTTATACATCCTAGTATGCATCAGTAGAATAAACATGGCACCGGGCTGATGTTACAAGGTTACACCAAAATTATTCTTACAGAATACACTGTGTAGCGGTGTGAAGAGTAGAAGGGAGGATACAACAAAAAGCAACCAGGAAACAAACAACACAAGAAGCATGTGGAAGATGATTCACCTGATATTCAAAAGGGGGAAACAGTACAACAGCACACGAACTCACACAGAACAAGATGTATAAGATCATAAGTTCCAGTTAAGGACATGTAAAAGTAAGAAACGCTATGCACCCTGGAATTGCACAGCTTGGTGGCAGGCACAAGAAAAGATATAAAGGGGAAAGCAGATGTATAAATTTCAGCCTCGAAGCTGTGATAACGCATAAAAAGCAATAGAAATTATTCCATTCTGCGAAATAATACACATACCTAAGAAGACTATCTAACATAACAGAGGTTTGGTGTATTACAGCAATGCAAGAGCACGTTACAGCTCACCATACAGTTTAGGGGACATTTTTCTAACTGTAATTTTGTCCTATTTTGAGCTGTAACTCAAAATAATTATTTGTTTACTTTGAACATATACAGTTTGCTCCACTTTGGCGTTTAAAGCTGTATGTTTGCTTTATTTAACCCTTAATTAGTGTTCAAGCAAGGAACTTTTTCTGTTTCACAATGATAGTCACAACCTAAAGTTTTCAGGAACTGAAATAATATAGGTACACTACATTGCTTCTGTACTGAATGAAATGATCCAATTTGGAACTTCCTCCTATAGTCCTTGTTGCTACCGTTGTTGCCACCATTTTCTATAATCGGTTCTTGTTTTTATTTTCTTGGGGGAGGGAGAGAGAGAGAAGGGAGTGAGAGTAGATGGCAATCATCATTTCGACTGAAGCTAGCTGCTAACGATTTCAGTTCTACTCTCTAAAATTTAAACTTACAATCCTAATCGTTTTATCTAGTTGTGACATTCAAGCCCTAAAATAAATAAAATTGGTTACTGTAACATTCATTGCAAAATAATAATCGTACTCTAGAACAGTAGATTAACTGTCAGCCAGCAGAATGTGTGGTTAGCAGAGCCCATCCTGAAATCAATATTGGTATTAAAATGTAAACTGCAACGCAAAGAACCAATACTACCAGAACCTCCCTTCAAAATTTACCCACGTAATGCAGGGCTTTAACTTGACTGTCAACCAGCGAATCGAGAGCTACCCTACATTAGTTTTTGAGGGCAAGCAGCAATTACTGATTCTTGAGATGCTGTGAACTCTCAAACCCAGCAAATAATATCGCATAAACATAATAATAATATAACATAATAATATACATAAACACATTTGAATCAAAAGATTAAGTATAGCTAAGAACTAGTTTTCTTTGTTGGTGACTACCGATTCAAACTCAAAATATGGTTTAATATCCTGTAATTCAAAAAGTAACTAAAAACATTTCACTAAAAAAGAAACACACTGGAGCCAACATTGTTAAAAGCTAAGAATAAGGAGAGCGGCTGGCTGTTGCAGACATAGGGCCTTAGGGCTTCGGACAGATGACCAGGAGTGGTTAACGCTCGTTAAACCCTTTAACCCTTTTAAGGAGAGCAGCAGTTATTATGGGAAAAAAATTCATAGATCATTTCAGTTTTTCTGGCCTAATTAAATTTCATGAGTGTATCAGAAAGCTAATATTTTATGAATCTTGAATCAATGCTAAACATCAACATTTTTATAAGGGTGCTTTCATAATTTTGATTTATATCAAATTCTATTATTTTATATCTACTGTACTAACAGCTTATTATGGAAAAAGCGTTTAATAATGTAGTTAATCAAACCCACGTGTACACTAAACTTGTCTACAGAGTGCATATATTAAAACTTACCGAGAAATGCAAGCAGAAACCACTTGTAACTGCTTCTCACTTCCTGTCAACTGTCTACTAAAAGCTTTTTACAGAATGTATTTGCTTGATTATGAGTGCCTCCGTAATTGACATTTGGCAACGCATCTGCAACAAAGGGGAAAAAACATTCGTCTAATGACTGCATTTTGACCGACAGGTTACCTAAAAACTTAATGAATTATTTTTTTAGTCTTATTTATGACACGCAATGGGAAACACCTTCAAAAATTGATCCCATACGTTAAAACGACGAAAGTGGCTTTTCCTGCTGTCACATTGCAACGAATTAAATTCGTTAACCCAAAGTTAAAAGTGTCAAGGAAGCAAAGAAATATACAGTTTCTCAAACCATGCTCACAGATGACATTTTAATGAAATTAAACATAGAAAAGCACGAGATGAGAAAGAGTATCTGAACACACATTTTTGATAAAACTACAGCTAAAATTGTCTTCGTAATAGAGAAGGCAAACATAACAACTGTTTGCATAAGTTTAAGATGACGTCATTCTTTGTATAACTTACCTGAATGAAACCAATTTTTTTCATTTCGCTGTAGTTAATTCATTCAGACCAGTGGCTAGGTAAAGCATTATTAAACGAAGGTCTACTTTGTTAGTAGCCATTTCGGTCAAAGTGCTAATAATTTTTTGTTGTTTTATTATTTTTACTGCTTTAGTAAAACAAACAGGAAGTAAAAAAAATATTTAGTAAGATAACTTATGTAAACCCGTATGTGCACCTGTCCCATTTGTTTTAATTGGTAATATCAAATTATTAATCGATGGAACTCCATAGGTGGTTTTAATGAAACACGGTGTTAATCAGAACAAATGGGCATCAAACACAACCCTGTCATCCATCTGTCTTATTACTTTCGAACAATTTTCATTTCATTTTTTCCATACCTGTTTTGTGCCTCGTTTGTGGATAAAGTATCTAAAAAATATGTAAATTATTTAATTCATTTGCGAAATAAATACGAAACAAATAAATAAATTTATTAATATTAACTACAGCTTTCCATGTTTGTGCTTTTCAAAAGGACTATTTTTAGTGTGAAAGTTTGACGACCCTTTGAAAATCAGCATTCATGGAAAATATTAATTTATAAGCTGGGCGTATAATTGAGTTATAAAGTCTCAGTTACTTTACCGAGCGAGGATGCTACAGAGGATTATTACTTATATGATTTCTGCCCAATGTTCCATTTCGTATTTACCTTCACATTTCATATTTTGCATTCACCTGATTTGTTTTCCTTAATTGTGTGTCCCGTTGCGTGCTTTGTTAACTAAGAAGCGGGTACGTGCACGTCTCCATTGCAAGGAACACCCGTCATTAGCCCTGAAACGACGTCACATGACTAGATAGAAAAAGTGCTCACCACCACGCACATTGTTGAAGCGGTCTCTACATACGGCTCAATAGACTTTCAAGTCCGGTAACGCCATACCAATCGTCCTAAACACTTCAATTTTGGTGTGCTCCCAGCTGTATACACAATCAAGATAGCACTAAAGTTTCAAAGCTCTGCACAAGTTAGAAAAAGGCGACTTTTGATTCTCGGTACTCCCTACAGGGATCAAGTTCACCAAACCCAAACCAATCATTCTAGAGACTTCAAACCCGTTATGCATCTGGCTGGAAATACCCTCAAATTTCCACAAATTTTCAAAACTTTAGACCTATTCGTATAGGGTAGGTATAAAAGAACCAGACTTTGGCTATAGACCTATTATAAAGACGCCATGTAAATTTTAAATACTCGACTGCCAATGGCCCCAATTGAAACGAGCTATGAACCCCAGAATAGACTAGACAACGTCTCGGGAGAGGGGGGGTTGAACGAGATACCCCCATGTGCCAATTTGCACACCTACTTCACGGGTGTTACCAGGAAACAGAAAACTTGTAGGACTTCGTCATTTTTCCTGCGTTGGCAATGGTGATATGAGTGTTTGGCAGTGAAGTATCGGGCAGCACCCATGCAATAGTTAAAAGTTAATAGCTCTGTTCAGGAAACAGGGAACAGAAGACAGACTTAAAATGTTGTGAGGGTTGAAGGGAAGTATTGACACACCTAGTTTCTCCGATGTCCACACTCCAGGTTTAGGAGAAAATAACTTCGTTTTTCTTAACAACTGTCATGCTGAGATTTTGGTCACGTCTCGTTTTGGATTACCAGTACCCATGGATTTGTGAGGCTGCCACCAACGCTTGGTGCCATCCGTTTGGCATCAGGTCCCAGGCGCGTGCCGCTTTTCGGGAAGAAAGGGCCTGTGTACATTTTCCCTCGGTCAGAAACCAGTCATTAATTATTGTCGAGGGGTGGAGGAAATTGGGAGGTCCCTGACCCTCTCGGGGGGGGGGGGGGATCATACATTTTTCACGTCCTGTCAAGAGAGGGGTCAAAAACACACTAACCAATTGGAAGGAAAAGCAATTTTTGGACCTAAAAATGGCACTTTCAGCAGTCAATATTTCTAAAAACACCTCAGCTTCTGGGAGCAAGCCCCCTAAATTCCCTGACGTGACTGTTTACAAGGCGTTGAAGATATTAGTACCTTTTGTGCAAGTATAGTTTTTTACAAAGAACCTGGTTTTCAGGATTCATCTGTCTTTCAAGTGTTTACTATGTTACGGATGTGAGCATACAAGCAAACTGTATTATCATACTTATTGTACGTATCTCGACATGAGATAGGTATAAGGAACATTTTATAGAACATTTGTAACGCAACATGTCGTTTCATTAAAAACGAGACAAGTTTCCTTACAACTAAAGGTAACTGTCGGTGTGGAGAGCTAATGACTTAAATTGGCTACAGCACTAATCTTGGCTACAGGAATCATCTGCAGGCAGTCTCAATAGGTAGACAAAAGCTCATTTTTTGGGGGTCACATTATTTTTGGACTTTCAGTGGGGGGGGGGGGAGCAAAATATTTTTCATTGTCTTGAAGTGGGATCATTGAAAATTTGATGGTCACATTTTCATTAGCTCCAATCCCCGCTCCCGTCCATAAATAATGACCAGTCCCGTAGCAACGCTGATTTGTTATCCACCCACATCGGTGTTGGTAATTAATGCAGGGGAAAGTTAATGTTGTCCGATTGCTACAAAAAATAGCACGCAGGGGGAAGCCGATGCCAAACAGATGGCACTATGATTTTTTCCTATTACTTTTAACACAACACGCAAGAGCTCGAGGCTGCCTAGTATTCCGAACCCAAGACACTGAGTTTCGGCGTAGGCATATCCATCGATAGCACAAAGACCCACAGACAAGACTAACTGTAGGGCCTCCCCAGAAAAAACTCTTCGCCAGCACAAAACCACACCGAATGCACACACAGCCAATGCATCCCGAACTCAAAGAACACAGAGTCACAACCGATTCGCCTGCAGCCAATATTTGGATTATCCACTACTCAACTTAAACATGGCCTTGCATACAACCCTTCCATATGTCTCCCATAGCTTGAAGACCAATGGAGCAAGATTACGGTAGGGACAGGCCGCTAAACTCTTTCAAGAACATATCACTCTACCCACTTGCCCACAGCCTATAGTTGAGATCATCCACCTAAGCTTGATCTTGGCACAAAATGCCACTTTTATGTACCCTCCTGTAGGTTGAAGATCAAAGGAGTCAGATTACCGTAGGGTCAGGTTGCAAATGTTCAAACTCTCTCAGCAGCGCATCACTCCATTTATTCCTGCAGTCCACGCATCCCTAACTCAAGGAACACAAAAATACAACAGCCAAGTTTCCTGCCACTAATGCATTCCGAATGCAAGGAACTCAAGTTCGGACATTGTACAGCATGCTACCCTTGCGTAACCGTCCATGGTGCGAAGACTGAAGGTCACATTACGGTTAGGCTAGGGGAACCCAAGGACTCCTTCCTTTAAACGTCCTAATCTTGCCTGACCTGCCTGCAATCTAACAGTCTTGTGCCCTAACCCAAGAAATAAACACACTGCCAACTCCCAATCGTAATAGCTGACCGATGATTTATCAATAAAGATGTATTGTACGCAGAAGACGTACAGTATGCAGAAGCAGAAGTACCCTACGCAGTGGAAACAGCACGACTCTAAGTACACAAAATGTTCCTGCCAATCAAAGCAGATGTAAACCAAAAAAGCGAAGTAATTGATGGTAAGAAAAAGAAAACAATGGGACGGCACAGTAATATAGACGAGGTGGATCTTCAACACAAACTACCATACACATATAGGGTCCAGAAGAGCGAACCAACTGGAAATCACGCTTACATGGGTGAAAAATAGCTTGAGCCTTGTGCCGGTTAATCTGAAGCATGTTAATTGTGTTTCATTCAAAAAGGTCTTCGGCCACCTAAGGCCAGGCACGAGACATCTTAGAAGAAGTAGAAGCTGCCAGGGGCACAAAGATTTTAATTTGTGTTAATTATACAATCGGGTTCCCCATTCCCTTCCAGTTCTCAGTCAACTGTTGGGTGTCCCCCAAAGTCCACGAGGTCACTAGTTCACTCTGATGAAGGCTCCCGGCATGTAGCTGAGGCAATTCACGGGAAGGCCAGATGCAGTCTGACCGGACTCGATCGTATGGCACGTGTGTAGAGCAACGATCTATGATGCGCAGTGAAGGACAATGAGGCCGGGAATCACACACACATCTTCTGGAAACTCCCAGTTCCTTTGTCGGTGCTATACGTGTTTAGGAACCCAGTCCAACCAGCCAGTACTCACAGCCAATCCTTGACCACAGATTTGAAGATCTAGCTTGCTGAAATCCGCTACTACATTGTTCTATCGACTAGAGGCTGTTTACCTTGGACACCTGTCGTGGGTATGGATACGGTCTACTGAAAAAATCAATTTCTATACCTCGGGCTTTGAAAGTCTGGCAGGAGTACTGCGGACACCGCTGGAGCCGTGGTGCTTTACAAAAAGAACGTACTTTTCTCCAAGCGAAACGATTCCGTGGAATGCGTTCCTTACAAAGAAAAGATTACTCTTTCCGCGAATCCCGGCGACATTTCCAAGTTCCTTTGTGTTGCCTCTTTAAATCCAAGAGAGATTGTTCTCCACATCCGGATTTGGAAATATTAACACGATTCCATTTCGGTCTGTTGGGGTGGCTTTTCAATTTTGACACACACTCCCTACTTTGAAACAGA